>JAUMHB010025484.1:11728-43303 GCA_032359685.1 Pittosporum tobira
GCTTCTTGACGAGTGTTTAGCCATTACTTTCATAGTACTCATCTTAGTTTTGATTGAACAGTTGAACTTTCTGAAGCATTTTCTTGGGGGAGGATTTGTCAAGCAAATGCAGGTCACTTTTGTTGCCCATATTTGTGTCTGATGTCCTTGTTATGTTAGACTTGAGACAACAGTTTTATGTTCTTAATTAAAAATGGTTGGTCTGTGTAAGCAGGATAATGAAATTCTCCAAGATGTCTTTGGCTTCTCACCAAAGAGGAAGTATCTTTCTGGCACAGAAAAGCGATTATCTGGCACCGAAAAGGTTCATTTATGCTATGTTCACCTTTTTTTAAAAAAAATTGGCTGAACATACAGTTCATTGGATTTCGTTTTGTTGGCATAGATAAATTTTTTTATAAGTTCTATTGTAGTCATTCAGCGTCCTTGAATTAGTGTCTTTTCCCCTTGTTTCCCTTTTCAATTTTTGCGCCATGATGATAAATGGGATATAATTTGGTACAGAGAATGTTCAAGTCACCAAATTCAGCCCTCAACAAGGCAAGGACCCAGATGCTGAACAAACAGCGAATGTTATCTCGGGTACTTTACTGTTCTTAACGTGTTACTTTTTTTAACAGCTGTAGTTCTGTAAGAAACTAGTTGTTTTAGTAATTTATGTCAAATGATTTTTTTTTTTTGGCAGGACAAGAATGCTGGTCATTATGCAGCTGTTGGTATGGGTGATGAAGATGTGTAGAATAAGAAATTTGTGGTGGAATTGCAGGATGCGGGACGAACCTCTTTAGCTTCTCCATAAAAATCAAGTACCTCAGCCTCTTGTAATCATGTCCCAGGAATAATAATATTTACTACATTCGGACTCGGGTTGATTGAATTAGTAGTGATTGGTTGGTATCTGTACTCACAATTTTTTTTATTATGTATGCAACTTTTAGCAATTCTTGTTCGAGGCATGTCAACAAATAATAATAATAGTATCAAAAGATTAATTGTGTTTAACAGCTATAAGCCTCTGTTCCTACATTTATTGATGGTGATAGATTAAATGTGCGAGTTTGGATGGGCTATTGATGAGCATCGGGAGTTGAGGTCTAACGAGCCAAATTGAGCTTGCTTTGGATTTGATTTGTTTAATTAAATGAATTTTTTGGTCTGTTTAATTAAATGAGCCTTTTTTCTAGTTTGTGACAAATCAAGTTTGATTTAAGCAAGTTTTTTTAAAGAAATTTAAGCTCATTTTCAATATTTATTTATTTATTTATTATGAAGAAAGTTACTTTAGATGCCAGTTTTCATTTATTTATTTATTATGAAGAAAGTTACTTTAGATGCCAGTTTTCATTTATTTATTTATATATCATGAAGAAAGTTACTTTAGTTATGGCAGGGTCAATTCGAAATTCGAAAAACGTAAAAAATACAACAAAAAAAAAAAAGGAAAAAACAATTAATATAATTTTAAATAATTATAATTTAAAAAAATATTACATCTCAGAATATAGTTTGATTAATGAATAAAAGAGCTCAAGAAAAATTTGAGACTTTATTTTTATTTCTTCCTTTCATTTTTAATCTTGAATTTTCAAAGTTCTAAACGGCACTATATTTTCCTCTAGAATTTTCTAAATTACAAATAGAGCCTAAAGGACTATAAAGCGTGAAGCAACCCCACTCTTTAGCGGATATAGTTCACGCAAATGCACCTATATCCCAAATAAAATGGGGAAAATCTACAACCATGCTGTTTGCTTCATAATTATATTTTTACTCTGATTCAATTTACAGTAGTACTCCTATATAACTAGAGTTGCATATGTACCTATATCCATACACACAGGAAAAAGAAGAAAACATAAAAAGTTATTAACACCTTGATTAAAAGAAAACTGCATTTGTATTTATACAAGAAGAGGCCGAGGAGCAACCATATCTTTCCTGACATAATTGCTCAAACCTTAGACAAAAAACAGTGTTCCGACCTTATTTGTCCTAGCCAGTCCACCAAGATGCGAAAAGAGAAACCAGAACTCAATGGTACATTCAATCTTTAGCCCAAGGATATTTCACTTCGGATCAAAAAAGATTATCAACTTGCAGATTTGATAATAATGCCTACGTTCCAAAATATAAGAGCATTATTAATTTTATGAACTTGACTTTTTAACATTTTTAAATTCAAAATTACATGAATTTATATTTATATGACTAAACTCATGCAATTGTGAAAACCTTAAACTATTTGAAAATTACTATTAGTTGCAAACAACAATTTCATTCAAAAGTCAATAATGCTCTTATATTTTGGAACAAAGGTAGTACATGGTACGTACCAATATAAATCTGTATACTTACCATCTAATAACGAGTCAACCCAGAGAAATGTTTTTTCATTGATTGGTCCTTCCTGTTATGATTTCTTCCCCCACCTCCTCTCCTTCCTCTGCCCCTCTCGAAACCTCTACCTCGTCCCCCCCTTTCAACAACCTCACCTTGTTCAACCTCTCCTCCATCTTCATTTGACTCCTCTGTGAACCTCCAGATATTATTACCACGACCAAATGGAACATTGCCTCCTCGCCCAAGCCCATGGATTGAAGCTTTCTGGGCTTGATTAACAGATCTCGCTTCGTCATAGTTTGCAACCGCAACCGAACCCCCAACTTTGTAACTATAATTCTTACCATCTTTCACAAAGTATTGGGGTTTCTTTCGTGAACCCCACTTTGAGCTCGGACGATCATTTGGGCCTGGACTTGGAGTGCTAGAGTTGTTCAGTTTGTTGCCAACTAGCTCTTCAGTATCCTCGTATCCTGAATCAGCAACACTTAGCCCCAAGTCATCAAACGAATCATCGTACTCATCTTCATACTCAAGCTGCGAGGCAAGAGCTGATGTTTTCGTCAATTCCTTCTCATCACGGAAATCGAGGGTCTGAGGGTCTGCCACGTCCATGGTAGACTTTCTCATGAATCTACCAACTGCAGCAGCAGATGAGGAGGATGAAGATGATGAAACTTGTGGGGGGCCCATATACGGAGAAGCCTTGTTTGTGGAAGTTGGTTGTGCTGCTGCAGAATAATCCAACAATTTCCCTTTCCCCTTATCATGCGGGCCCAAAGATAAAGACGAAGCCTTTGGTGGCATTATCTCCTCCAGTGACGTGTCGAGCAACTGCAGATCTTCATGGAGTTTCTCCTCTAGAATTTGCTCAATTACCTCTTCAGGGTTTTGGTTATATACTTTAAGACATGCACATATAAACCCTTTACCGTAGTTGGGAAAAAGATCTTTTATCTGGCTAATTTTTGACTCCATAATCGCTGAGTCTTCATCCATAGGTACTCGGTTGTTTGTTATTACATGATTTGGCACATGAGAAGGAATATCCTTGTTGACATTTCTTGCTCTCAAAGGATGAATCATGATCGAATATAATAACTGAATTTGTTGGTCATCCATTAAAATCCATCCTGCATGAAGAAAGAATAGAAGTATTCAAGGTTCAAGATAGGTGCTAAAAAAGCTACATAATTAAGGATAATTTCAAATTTTGATCTGCAGAATTATGAGTACAAGCAAGCTGACATTTTATTAACAGTTTATGTGATTTAATATCTATTATTAGTGCATGGCACCAAGAAAACATAAAATTGAATTTGCAGCATTATTGGTCATATAGAATCAGAAAAATTTCAGATTTAAGAAAATATATTCTTCTTACCTTTGTTTAGTAGTAAATCAACTCTGCCCAATAACTTATGGTCCTCCTCGACATGTTGTAGAAACGTAAGCCTCCTCCCCGTCTGAATAGTTGAAACGCCTTCACTGATTTCCCTAAAAGTCTGAATTAAAATGTCTGCCCTTATTAGAGGGTCCTCTACTTTGGCTGGAAATATCTTTGTTGCAGCTGGAAGCGGGACACCCTCCTCTTCAAAAGTTTCGTCGCTGAAATAGCAGAAGTAGAGTAGTTTCCAACCAAAATTAACTATCCTTGTTGACAACATCTTTAAACTGATAGCAACATTTGGAACCAGGTCACCGGATTTTTCGGAATGCTTCCCACCCTCTCCGGATGTAAACATAAATCGAAACCCGTGCTGCAAAGAAGGCAGCAATGAATCATGTAACGTTGCGAGTGTATTCATCAATTCCTCATTCCCATAACTGCGCGAGAATTTTTTTTATGTTGCATTGATTGTTGTTAGTTTTTTGTTACATCAAAAAAGAGATAAGTGAGCCAAAATTGCAGCAGTATATAATTAGTTACCTCGTCTCGACAGGGCAGGAGAAAAAAATTGCTGCATGCTTAAATGCACTAACAAACGCATCCATGGATACAACTGCATCGTTTAGAAAGTCCATTACCTACAGTAAAAAATAAAACACTTTTAATACCTAAAACGAAAAATATGCTAAGTTCAAATCTTAAGAGAGAAGTTAGAAAGTAAATCACCTCTAGATAGTCAGTCTGAAGGCGCCTAAAACTGTTATCTTCACCATCATGAGAGGAAAATAGAGTCTGTAATATAATTGGAAAGGGATGGGAGAAAGCTTAATGTGAGTTAAAAAAACAGAACAGTGCACTTCATTATATTTAAGCTACTTTAAGTAAGCCAGAGAAAATCTAGGTTTAAGATAGATCTTTAAGTATAGGATACTAATTATATTTGTAATTTTGTATGTGCAGAAATACATCATTATAGAACATATAATTATATAGACAAGCTGGATTTTGATTTAGGAAGAATACCTCTAAAGATGAGGAGCAGCGTTCATACATGGTATGTGCAATGCTCAGAAAATGAGTCACAACTGCTGTAAAATCATCGTGGATCCTGGGCTGGGCCTTTATTGAATTCACAACCTGTAAAACATAATATCGTGTTGGAGACAGAGGGCTTTAACTGAAGAAAAAGAATCAGATATAGCTGATGAAAAGATTTTGATAAAGATATTCTGCTAGGCCTGGTGCGGGTAATTACATGTCCATTGGATATTAATTGTGCTTACCAATAATCTGCTCAGGTCTTCATTTTCACGACCATATATGGCACAAATGTCTAACAACTTAGGCAATTCAAGCAACTTCTTTTCCTGCAGAAGGACTACAAAATAAATAAGTAAACAACAGTGCACCGAGCCTATAGTTCATACAATCAGATAATTTTCATATCTAGTGCAAATTTGATTAATTTTCTAAAGTCGAAGGAAGTAAGCACAGATACAGAACTAACCTGCATGATCTTTAGGACTGAGACTATCAGCAGCCTTAGCACCTGGATCTCGATTGGAAGATCTGAAAAAGAACGAGATTACACATTGGTATAAGTTGAAAGAAAAGATTGACGATGAAACTTTATACACCTTTACTAGTGTTGTATTATTAACTCACATTCGATACAAAACCATAAAGACACGCTTGCTCAATTCATACTCGCCAACAATGATCCCTGCAACCATTCCTCTGGCTCCGCGATAGGGGAAATCATACCATCTGTTTCTGAATTTCAGGAAGCTTTCTAGGAAAGCATGCAGGGATGCATCACTAGCCACTGAAAGAAAGAAGGAAAGTGACAAGAATGGTAAGAATACAAAGTTGTAACAAATATAGTGTCCATTTACATGCCCAAAAATAAATATAATAGCCACAAACACTATAAAACTGATATTGTAGTACTTGATTCATAATTTATCAGTCTCACAGTAGCCAAGCATACACTGATATATTAAACGAAGTTCTATGCGTAAACAGAAGCAATTCCTTCGAATATATTTGATTATAACATACAGATTTCACTGTGTTACGAGGGACACCATTCCTTATCACCAAAGGGGTTCATCTATTCTATTCTATTCTATACTATTCTGTTATTTTTCTTTTTCTTAAATCTTACGTAGTATTTATTGTCATCCATTTTTGTGTTTCCCTTTGCCTCTTTTTTTTATCTTATGTTTGGATTCCTGCCCAACTCGTATGGGATAAAAGGCACAGTTAGTTTCTTCTCTTATTTATCTTATGTGATGTTATTGGGATTTCTGTAGCAGGTAGAACCTCAAATCCTACCAAAAAATAAGATCATATATCATCAATTTTAGCACCCTTTTCAATTTTAAGTGGAATCTCTACAAAATCTCTCTCTCTCTCTCTCTCGACACACTCACTCCAGATTCACTTGAGGTTCATGAATGAAATATATCATCTTGCAATCTATATAAAAATGCATAAATTTCATATTCATCAAATCAAAAATCTGAAATTAAGTAACCCACATAAGTATTGACAAAGCAGACACGGAATTTACAAACAAATCATATAAGTGAAAAGCATAGTTCTTTGAACCAAAAAAGAGAAGAAAGAAAAGCAGAATTCAAAAAAGTTAACAGCTGCATTGCATGCACTTAACAGAAGCATATTGCTCTGGCAGTAACACAAATCAGATCAAAATTGCAGCAATTTTATTGGCAAGCAAATTAATCAGACACTACAAATCATTACAATGCTAACAATAATAACCTTCTCTCCAGAAATCTTTTGGGGATAGCATAAGCAAACGAGACAATTCTCTATTGAGTAAATCAACAACAAGTTGAGACTCAACCGGATCCAATCCACCTTCATCAGCTCCCAAACCTGAAGCAACCGCCTCGTCTTGCGGCAAAAATTGTACAAAATTGCCACTTTGTATCTGACTCGGGACCCAATCGCCGTTCTGTTTCATCTGAACCCTCCTAGTACTGCTCGTTGACGAAGCAACGGCGCCTGAATCTGACTGGCGGAGGGAATTGGAGAGTGTTTGAGCGAGGTCGGCTCTTTGTTGCACTGATGAAGAATTAGGGGTTTTAGGGACGAAATTTTGCCTTCGGGGATCAGAGAAACCTTTGTTTCCGCTAAATTTGTTGTGTGAGTTTCGGTTCGACATGATTTTAATTGTATGGATTTCTGTATCTACCAATATCTGCAACCGTATTGGCTCTTCGTGTAAAGGCGATGAGATGCCGCGAGGGGGTTAACTGTTGGGTGAGGAGGGAGGGATGAGCAGATGTAAACTAATCGAACCGAAACGAGAAGAATATAACGAGGTGTTTAAATTTTATTAGTAAAGAATTTGAAATAAAATTTTTATATGATTTGTTTAGCTATTAAATTTGAATAAAAATTAAATTTAAATAATTTAAAATTTGTGAGTAAATATTATTAAATATTAATATAAAAAAATAATTTAATAAAATTAAAATAATTTATTAAATTTTAAAATATACTCATATTTTACTTGTTAATATTTTGAATTGAATTCAAATAAATTAAAATCAAATTGAATTTTTAATCGAACGATTTTAAATAAAATTTTAATAATTTTATTTTATTTACAGTTTTAAGGATGAGTGTTATATTGCTCTGTATTTATAGTTTTGGGCCTATGCTAAAATAAGTCCAAAATTAACGAATTTAAGACACTGGCACCATACATTGTTTTGGGCCTTGATTGGGTAATGGTAGAGGATTATCAAATACCACGATTTGAGTTTAAAATGATAGTGTTGTGTTTGATCCAATTTGATTATGAATTGAATTCAATTTAAAAACATGTATGCCACTATTATCTTATAGTTTTAAGTTATTTTTTTTTTATGATATGATCATATAAAATTAATTTTAGTCATATTAAACTAAATAAGAATAAATAAAAACTCACTCGAGTCGATTTTTTCTTTGAATTTGAGTTTAATTATGTTTTATGAATTCGCTGAGTAACAGCTCATGAGTTTTTTTTAACTTTGTTTGAGTATTTTGGACAACAAACGAGTTCGATCATTATGAATTTTATACGAGACTTGAACCAAAGAAATATTACTTATGAAGTACTAGCAATATTTATTTACCGTTTTTAGATTCTTTCATTTCATACCAAAATCATTAAAGCATCTTGAGCCATGAACAATTCGAACCAATGAATCACACACAAGATTTGTTCGCGAATAAACGAGTCAAACTCCGGCTCAACTTGTTTTAAGTCTTAAACATATAATGTTGTTTAAGTTGAACCATTTAAGTTTGAACTAAATAATATCATTCCAACTTGATTGGATTCACAAACAAACTCGAATTGTAATACAACCCTATGAATAAAGAAGCAGAGGTCTCTCTACGAGAACATGCAATATAAAAACTTGAGCCATAACTAAATTAAGATAGTTCGAGTTTCATTAATGCTTTAAGGTTTATTTTCATTAGGTTGTCAAGTTTAGCAGCAATCCTGGCTCTTTATCGTTAACAAGCTCAATAATTCGTAGTCCATAAGTTCGGTTGCTACATTTTCTTTTTCTTCAAAAGTAGAATGACACTAATATTATTGCACAAAAACTTCAATGCCATTCTTTAATTTTTCTTTTGGAGAATTATTCCATGAAGACAACATTCGTGATTGAAATTCTTGCCATGTGTGAAAGCAAGTTTGTCCTACTTTTTCCACGAGTCCACCAATTTTGAAAAATCAAAGAGACGACCCACCAAACTCCCAGGCGGCTGATGCCATCCCTTTCATGTCCAAACTCCGTTGTCTCAACGCTTCTCCCTCCGACGAACTCATCAATTCTGTCACCTTTCTTTCCACCTCCTCCGCCCTCACCCATCCAACTTCCGAAGACTGATCTATCCCTATAGCCACCTTCATTTCCTCCACCAAAACCACGCTATTCAAACGCTGCTCCGCATACAAAGGCCAAGCCAGCATCGGCACCTCCGCACTAACCGCTTCCAACACTGAGTTCCACCCGCAGTGCGTCACAAATCCGCCAACGGATCCATGTCCCAAAACCGCGGCTTGTGGCGCCCATGACCCCACCACTAGTCCCATTTTCTCAGTCCTCTCAAGAAACACCTCGGGCAACACCAAATCTAAATTCACATCCTCCTTATCATTTAGTACCGGATTTCTAACCACCCATAAGAATCTTTGGCCACTTTTCTCTAACCCCATAGCAATTTCCTTCAACTGGGCCAATGAGAAAACACCCTTGCTACCAAAACACAAGAAAACAACACGTTTACTGTGCTGCTCATTCAGCCATGAAAAACAATCCAGTGTAGAGGAGTTTGACATGCAAAGTGGATCCTTCGCGTCGGCAATTACTGGTCCGATGGAGTAAACTGGCGGGGATTTTGTGTTGGAAGTGCACATTCCGTTGGCGATAGCTTCGATTGCTCTTGGCTCAAGCGAGTTAAACGTGTTTAAAATGATCCCATCTGATTTGGGTATAGAAGCAAAGTATAAAAAATAATGGCAGGCTTCGGTGTCGCGACTGAGTACGGGCTCCGGGAAGTGAGATGCTTTGATTGGTGGCAATCCAGGGACATGTGGAGGGGAGTTCTCGGAGACTTTTTGTTGTTTCGCTATAGATGCTGGGCAAGAATAAAATGGCAACTAGAGAAGATGCACAAGAGCTGAACTATAAATAAGTTGGGATATTCGGGACATATGGCATGTGGACTGAGAAAGTGACGAAAGCACGAATGGAGGAAGTGAGTGAGAGGGACTGAAGTGCCACGATGACAATGGGGACGTTCCAGTAAATGAACTCAACCACTCCGGTGACTGGGGTTCGTCGAGAGTCTTGATCACGGTGGGGAAGATCTAAAGAGGGGAGATGATAAAAGGAGATTGGGACGTTGGGTTGGGTGATTTGTTTGATGTATGACGCTGCTGTTTCTCTGTGTAGTCCGGGCGATTTTGCAGGATCAACTTGCCAAATTCTACCATAGAGACCATATGGGCAGCTCCTGGAGCAGGATACAAAACTATTGCTTCTTTCATTCTGCAAACGGAAACACAAAAACACAGACGGATAAAAGGGTAGCGCAGTTTTATTCCAGACGGTGGGAAACTCGAGTTGTCCCACAGGCTGCTAGAGTTGACATTTGGTCAACGCTTCGAACTCCAAAGTAAATACTTAAACATTCACAAATAGGGATCAAATATTGACACCACCACCCAATTAGAGCGAACTTTCCCACCCAAAATGACGACCCAGTCAAAAGTAGAGTTTACTAAGGAAGACTCTTGGCCTCTGAGAGCTACTCCTGTACACCTTCAAGGAACCACAAAATGTATAGCACCAAAGAATTTTAAGTCTATCATTAAAAAGATTATCAGATCTGTTGAGCTTGACTTCAGAAAAAGAGCTCGCATAACAACATTCCCTAGATTAGGAGGAAAAGAGTACTAATATACACATGTTAAATACAAAATGGTAAAAAACAAAGACTAAACTGATACCTAAAATCCAACAAAACTTGGTCCAGGTTCCAAGACAAAGTAGCAAGTTTGTAAGTTTAAATTTGGTCATCCTAAAATGCATCTCCTACAGCATAAAGTCTACAAAGTAAGAAATTTGTGTGTAATGGATTACTGGGCTATATATTTTTCTACGACCCAAAATTGGTTGAAATTACATTAAGCGTTGGCTTCTTCTTTCCTTCACATTGAAGATATTATGCATCATACAATGCATACACCATTTACTAGCCTGTCATGTGCATCAGAGATCAAACCCATTCAAAATTTGTTTCTTTTGGCAAAACCAAAGCAATGAGGCAATCTGGTGACAAAGTCGGAGTGATTGAGAGCATGGACAATATCTCAAGCGAGTAAGGGAGAAGGAAGAGAAGCCTTGCCCAGATGGATTTTACACCAGGGATTTTAATTACTCCCGCACATTCCCTCTGCTTCAAGTATGAAATGAAATCCTGAAACTGTCCAAAAAAGTTGTGTTAAGTCTACACTCAGTTACAGGGGGAGTATGCGTTATATTGAGGTGAGCCCATGATAAGGGGCGAATCTCATAGTATAATCAGAATTTACCGTTTCTTACTATAACGGAGAATTATTGTTTCCTATTAAATTAGGCGAGTTATTATTTCCCTTTATAGTATTATGTTTCCTAATAATAATTAGGATTTTTTTTAATTAGGTGAGTTGTCTCCTACTACAACTAGATTGGTTTCTTGGTGAGATAGGCATCTTTCATTCAATTATCAAATACATCATGCAGAGTATCATTCGCATTTCATGATACAGTCTTTCGCAGGCCTAACAATTTGACCTGAACCCGGCGGTATTCGACCAAATTCGACCCTAATGGGGCGGCTATGGGATGCATAAATGGGTTGTGAGGCGTCCCATTAGGCATCCAAATGGGAAAAAATAATTTAAACTCAATCGGGTACGGGGTGGGTCTGGGAATTGTCCCTCCCCCGACCAAACCCGCCCCGATTAATTATATATATATATATATATATATATATATATATATTTTCCCTTTTCTTTAATATGAATCTATTACAATTAAGTAAAAGTACCAAGAATTTATTAGAATTTAATAAAAATGACAAAATGAGTGGAATATATGAACTTTGGTATTAGCAAAAAAAATTTTAAAATTTTTTCTAAGCAAGACGGGTATGGAGTATTACTTATCGGGTGGGGTTTGGGAATAGTGCTAAATGGCGCGGGACGGGTATAGGGAGGAAAAACCTTAAACGGGGCAGGGGTACCCCCGACCATACCCGACCCATTGTCAGGCCTAGTCTTTCGTGTTATTTGTGTGGTGGAACAATGCGACCCTGTTTTTCTTTTTATAAACATTTTTTTAGTTTCAATCATATAAAAAAGCAAACCAATTTTAGGTTTAAAATTTTGCAAATTGACCCTCAAAATATGAGACAATCTCTTTTTTCTTGGAACAGGGGAGTATATATTATTTATATTCAACACATGTACTTCTCAAGGTCTATGCCACAACTTGTGAAACAAATTACACAAATTAATGATTAAATATAGACAACCATCTTAGGCACATCAAGGAATTACAACCTATGTTACACATCACTACTATAATAATATACTCCACTCAATATTTAACTAATTAAGGTAATGAGAATAGGTCAACTACGAATACTGTTACATTTATCGCTTTTCCTCACAAAATGAACTCAAGCAATATTGGTATGATAAAATTAGGCCAACTGATTAAGAGAATTAAAGAGGCATATATATATATATATATATTTCATGGTTAAAGGCTTTCCGACGGCAGAATGTGGAGTATATCAGGCAAATTGGAAAAACCAAAAATAGAAACGAAAATAATAGATAAACTTACACCCTTATGGTCTCCTGCAGAAGAAGGGAGCAGCTGACATACTTCTCTCTGCATCGCATTCAAAACAAGCGTTGCATTCTCATCAATTCAAAGTAACTCAAATATTGACAGGATTTTTGAGAACTAAATGAAACAAAAGTTGTTTAATAGAAGTTATTATATTACAATAATGCTATCAAGTATCTGTCACAAGGTAGAAAATCCCAAGTGAACTTCGCCACACATATAATGTCAACAGAATCTTTTTACAAGCTCTATACGCACATATGAAATATTCAACCATTGACTTCTCAAGTTTTTACCACCATTAATACCTAGGCCTGAAAATCGAACCAACAGTTTGAGCTCAATTCAGGTTCGGTTCGGAAAAAATCCAAGCAAGGTTCAAATTGGTTAATAAAACAACAAATATGAGCAGTAAAAGAGCTCAATTTAAAACAAGAGTAGAATTTTGGGAAGTTATACTCTACCCTTTTAGGGTTGAAAAGTTATATTCCAAAGTTTTAGCAGTGTTCCAAAAAGCGAACAACAGATCTAGCTGATGGAGGGAGGGCCTCTCGCCCTAGGGGGGATTATTCGGGGCATAGGCATTTTCCTAAGCGGTTTCCTAGGCCTTTTTTATTTAGTTGACTTTTATACTTATATGAAAGTATAGTATGAAAGGAATAATACCACTGGACATATATGGGTCAAAGCTAGTAGCACATATGAAACAAGTTTACTCATGGTTAAGTCCAAACAAAGAAGTGTTCAGAAAAGCCCAACAAAAGAAAAAGGCAAAAAAGGTCCAGGTGGAAGTGCAAAAGGAAAATAACTCGCTCGTTACCCCAAGTCCCTAACCTTAACACTGTAAGACGCAGAGGACAAGCCATTCCAAAACTAAAAAACCTACCCCAAGAGAAAATAGATAGGTGACGATGGCGATCAAAGATGGCAATTGACAATGATGGGCGATGAAGATCAACAACAAGAAGAAAGGCATGTAATTCATTTCTTTTGAGCATCTTGTAAATTAAAATTTTCATGTACGAGTGATAAAAAAAAATCTTAAACTAAGGCATAAACTTTATACAGTATTTAATTACTTAAACAGAGAAGGAACTCTCAAGATTGAAAATGGAGAAAATAACTTCATAGTCTGTTGAAAAATCTGTCACAATTAATTTAACCAAAACTTCACAATTAACAATTTCTTCCCCAAAAAATTTGCAGTTCTCCTTTTCTGGGCATATTTCTCAGTAAAGCTCTTACTTGACAATTCAAATGCCGAAGGGGTATTATAATGGGATCTATTTTCAAAATCTTTACATTTGGGATACAAACTTGGAAAGTGACGGATATCTAAATTCTTCATATTGACAACATGCACATTGTTATTTGAATTAATAGATGTTTCTTAATGTGGTAGATCGAATGAGGTTTTAAGATAGAAACCAACACACACAGAGACAGAGAGACGAAACAAATTGAGGTTCTAAGATAGAAATTAATCTTTCACTGAAGAAGTAGACACAATTGTACGTCTCATCAATTCTATATTATGACTTACGTTTTTAAAAATAAGGCATAATAAAATCCTCTTAGAAGATCCTATATCAGTAGAACAAACTGGAATTATTACTTAATTACTAATGTATTACGGAATGCTAATTATTTAACCGTTATCAGAGTCCATCTGATCCACAAAAATCGTTTCATTTTCGAAACTTAAAAATATTAAGGATATATTTGTATTCCATGCTATGCCCTAAATATAATAAGTGGTCGGCTAAGTGATAGTGGCATGATTAATTTTTTTTTTTTATATAAGGATATTGCGTAATTTTGTATTACCATCAGTAAATTAGGCCTCTTTTATTGGAATAAGTTTTTAACAAACGGGACCTTTTGTGGAACAAAGGGAGTAAGTAAGTAGTGCCTCTAGCACAAAGTATGTATTTTTCGACTAAGTTTTAGAAGAAGATACGTTCAGAAGCGATTCTAAATTATGCACATGCATTAAAAACACATACGCACACACACTGAGAGAGATTATACATATATAGGAGTGATGAGTGACTCACTTTGTGTGGTGGGGTACTAGAAAAAGTTGACTTGACATGCCGAAAATCTGTGCGTTTCGTCATATCTAATTTAGCTGGCCATCTGTACAAGTGTCAACCAAAAAATGATCAGAAACCAACCACCACCTATCAAGCTGAAAAATAGTTTAAATAAGGATTAAGAAGCTACTACTCTGCAGGTTCTGAAATGGTATTTGAATACTTGCAAATATCAGAATGCAGTTTTTGCGCCTGAATTGTACAGTAATGGACCCCACTTTTACTTAATGTACCCTGCCACTGGTAAGGCGGTGGCGGACACTGTCCAGAAGTTTGAAAATTGGAAGAATTATCCCTTGGTGGAAGGGGAAATGGATCACTGGGTGGCGGAGGAACCAGAGGTGGCAGAGATCGAGGTAAAGGAGGAGGTGGTGACGGCTGAGGAGGTGGTGGTGGTAAGGTAGTCAAAGGAGGTGGTGCAGCTGGACAAGAATACATGTGGTCAAATTGCTGCTGCATTGAGCTTCCCCCCTGCATCTGTGCAAGAGGGGTCACAGAAGGAGGTAGAAATGGAGGTGGAACTGTGTGATTTTGAAGATTATTAGGCACTACTACACCTGGTGAGAATGGATTCAAAGGATGATGATGATTCATCAAACCACCATGTGGATTCCAGGAGGAATAGAGAGGTCGCATTAGCGGAGATGATTGAATTGGCTGCGTTGGTGGTGGTGGTGCAACAGGAGGTCCATATGTTGGCGTGGGCATATAAGAAATGCTCCCTGGTGGTGCGGAGTTTTGCTGGTCCATTTCAGGTTTATTGTTATACATCCACATTTGTTCATTGGCACCTGAAAATCCCGCTTTAAATTTATCAAAACCTAGAACAAACAACTACTATGTCAATAGAATGAGAGATTTATGTATGACCATGTTAACAGAAATCACCTCCTTGTGAAGGATCTATGACCATGTTATTATTGTCATAAGCACCATCAGGACCAGCTCCACAACCAAAAGGTGATGACCAGTTAGGGTGAAAAACATGTCTCGGGGTTCCACGAAATTCTGTATTATTTATTCTTGGTGAGATAATAAGCTCCATATTTCCATAGTTATTCTGCTTACGCCATTGCCTGAGATGTGCCATTAAACTTGTAGCTTCTTCAGGGTTCTCAAACTCCACCAATAATGCAGCTTCACTGGTAAGATCAGTGACCATGCGAGGCCCATTATAAATTACTTTCCTAATTTCATGAAGAATCTCATCCTTGGCCCAGTGGCTCGCCACATTTCCAATATAAACATGGCAAGAAGAACCAACCGCAACACCATTAATGGATCCTCTGGTGCCCAATCCTATATCCATGAATTTTACATGGAGACGGGCGCCCCAAGGGGAACGCCCCCTCATGAATTCCCTCGCCCTTATTGCATCCATTATGTTTCTGTACTCAACTGATGCAAACCCCTTGGCTGGAAAGTACAAGAACTGATCTGTTGGGCCAAACTTGTCAAACTGAAACCTTACATGAGCTTCGGATGCATCAGGACCTAAAGAACCCAACCGAAGCAGCCTAGAAGCCGAAAAAATATCCATTGCTGCCGGGTCCCCATCAGAGAACCAAGTTGCTTGATTTGTCGAAGGGTATGACACTGGAATATGATTGTTAGGAGATTCAAAAGACGGGTAACCTGTGGAAGATTTCAACGCAGATAAGCTCCGATACAAGTTTTGAACTGAATGAATTTCCTTTATTTGCAAATAAATAAATAAAAATCCTACCTTCAAATGAATTACTCCTCAAATCGAATGGATTTCTTGTGATAGGAGACTGCATCTGATTATTCGGCAGGTCTCTAGGCGTGGAGGACCTAGTCCGGGATAAATCTCCAATATTTCCAGAATCAAAATCCATGGACCCCGGCCCTCCAGTATCAATATTATAGGAAAGGTGAATTTCAAGAGAGGCTACTGGGCGGCCATCTATCAGGTTTTGACCTGAAACTTCAGAAGTTTCATGTATTTTGAAATTGTTTTCTGCCTGACCATCTGCAGCCTTGACCTCTTCTGCGAAAGACTGAAAGACCCCCTCCAAAAGAGAGGTGATTATTGGCATGACTTGAGATGATGCCGATTTACAGAACTTCTTATACCTTGACACAATCCATCTTCTTAGTGATGGATCTTTGGTGACAACCTGCATAAATAAAGCCCAGGTACAAGACAATCACAGTGAAGCCATAAAAACAGTTGACAGGCTGATAAGTTAACGGACTCAACTTTAAACACATAAACCAATTAAATTACGGAAGAAGATCAAAGTGAATAATACTTCCATCCCAAAAACAAAGTCCCAGGTCCAAAAAAAAATAAATTGTCCTGAAAAGAATGTCACAACATGTATATAAGTGAAATCATATAGTTTCTAATTATAGAAGACTTATTTCTGAGGGGTTAATCAAATTTTGAGTGGCCTAGATTGTTTCTCTCTCATCAAAGGGAATTTTCTTAATTTGTTGACTTTTGATAGTTCCGACTTTGTTTTTAGGACGGAGGGAGTAGTATTTTACTTGGCTCAACTTTGTTATTTTTACAATTTATATGGTCAGTATTCCCCCAAGACTGGTTGAGCCTTTGCTAAAAGATACTACCTCTGTTCCAAAACTAGAGACAATTATTTCTTTTTGGTCCGTTCCATGATTATAGATAGATTTCTAATTCTCGCCTATAAGGTGAAAAGAAGGTACCAACATACCATTGCCATATGCTTAATAGATTGAGTATCAAAAGTCACCACTTCTACATTTCTAACTAATGGTAAGGATATTTTTGGAAAAACAACTTTCTTCCTTAAAAGTCATTGTTTTTAAAACTATCTTTAATTCTGGATGGAAGTTAAACGGGAAAATTCATTAGATTATACCAAATTAGAAAAAGATATCTAAAATCATCTTGACATTATCACATCAACTTTTTAAATCAGCTTCAAGGGCTACAACTAAGCTAAAAATCTATATCAACGATAACCAAGTATGATAGAAACAAGGACATCAACACAGTAGTCATACTCAACATTGCCTTTAGTTATAACAAGTGGGATGCAGATGATAGGTCTATGGCCTATTGAGTATTTTTCACATTAGTTAATGAGCATATCAGGAGCAAAAATGTTTTAAACCAAAATTTGTAACGTGTGACATTAATAATCAATGGTTAAATTTAAAATCTTAAAACTACAAAAACAAACTTGAGTATACCAGTCCCAACAAGCATTTCTTCAAGACTAGGGATGAATCTTCAGAAATTTGATTGCCATCTGACACTAGCCCATCCACCGCATTGGCCTCAAGCCCACTTGTGACCTGACTAAGAAAGTAAAGCCCATCATTATGATTTCCCTCTGTTACAGTGGAGTCCAACAGCTCAAAACAAGCCACAAGTGAATTTTTAGGGCAAGAGAAGAAAATCCATAAAAGGCTTAGTGCACGTAACTTGCATAGTCTGACCGATGCAGATTCATCATCATCAGCTGAAAACTTTTGCTTGAATGCAGAAAATAACTCATTAGAATCTTGCATCTTGATTATTATATCCTTATCAACAATCTGAAACAAGTCTTTTCCCTCAAAAGACGAAATAAAGAAGGTAAGCACATTAAGGAAAACGGCAGAACAGATCCCCTGAATGACAGATGATGTCGGTGCCTCTGACACGGCAGATTTACAGATATCGGCAAGACCAAAAATGCAGAATTTGGCAGTCGCAAATGCAACACCATCAAAATCCTCTCCTCTATTTACTACTGCTAAGCTGCAGTTATGCATATGAACAACAACCTTGGCAGCAGCTTCAAGAGCAGTTGGACAGTATGATGCGTATTTGGGAATGTATTTCGCTACATTACGCCGCACACTTGTACAACCTGCAAAGCAGCAGTTCCAGCATAGACATTTAAAGATTATATTGAGTGCAAGAAACTCAATCAATTATATTAACATTAAAAGCCTTTTTGAGCAAGATATCTGCTGAAAATCTTCTCCTTTATTTGATTTATTTCTCTAAAGCATGAGTTTTTTTTTTTTTTTTTTTCACTTTGTATGGGTAAATTTGGCCCCTTGGAACCTGCATCTTGATGTTATTCCTCAAGGCCTCTGCCATTTCTCCCTCCCATGGGGTTACACAGAGTCTTCCTATTTTCGAAAGGCAGCGTGGTGCTACCATACTTGTAAGTATTGGCCACAAAATTTGAAATTTAAAGAGAGAAATAGGCTACAAAGCAAAGATCTTTATGAAGAGGGCTCCCACCTTATACCCTAATCTTCGAACATAATTACTTATAGAAAAAAAAAGACGTACTTAATCGAAACATAATTGACTCAAACTCCATCTGTATCAGGTTATTCAAATGAATGCAGGTCAAAAAGTTAGAAAAAAAACAGATAATCCCTAACATCAAAGAACATCTAAAATGGCTACTCCTCAGGCCAATATCACATATACCACAAGGGAGAACATGCTAATTACTGCTAAGTAAATGTGATGACATACAGAAAGACACGTCTATAACAACAATAGCTGAGCTGGATTGGATTGGATTGAGCAATTCGATTTTTCATTGAAATTATGTAAGTCAACTTGAGCCGAATAGAGAGTTTCCCAAGTTCCACTATCCATCTCACATAAACTTTTGAAAACTGTCAAGGTTAGACTGTTACTTATAGGTCAGATTTTTACTTATAAGTTGATTCCCAGCTAGCCCTTAACTGAGAAGATCTCAACTAATTTTCACATTGTTTTGGGATTCTAATAATCTGAACAAGAAATGCTCAATACATTTCTTCTTCAAAGGCAAAAAGTATACAGTTAGACGATGAGCTAAAAATAACATGATCAAGCTCCAACAAGTCAAGCTCCAGTAAATCGGTTGATTTCACTGCCCAAGTCTTCATGAGGTTTTAATTTCATTATCAAATACATAACACCAATTGACTACACTTAATCGAGCTGACCTAATCTTTATTTCAAGCGAAAATAGTACAATTCATACATTATTTGATATAATTGAATACTCATATTACCTCAATTTCATCAATCAACAACTGATATCTTTAAGTAAAATTCCAAACAAATTAGGGCAAAAGAGATAAAAAAAAAAAAAATTAAAAATTAAAAATTAAAATAAAAATGAGTGACCTCTTGAAGCAGTAATGAGAGCGAGATAGGACTGTTCGAGTTTGGGCGCTGATTGGGCATCTTTCTTAGAGATGCATTGTTTTAATTGCTTGTAATTTTCGAATACGCTTCGTATCTCTTCTCGATTTCTCTGCATCTGCTGATTTTCTTCCTGAGATTGCCGCGGAGCTGGAGGTGGTTCTGGTGGTGGTGGTGATTGTCCCACTGGTGGCGTCTCATATACCTTTCGCTTCTTTAGTGGCTGGTCCGCCATGGCTGCATGTAAGACACAAAGGGAGGGCAATGTGACACTTATTTGCAGGCCAGACCCGAATCCGATGATACCGATCAAATTTGATTCTAATGGACGGGCACGATATACATAAATAGGTTATAGAGCGGATATGGAAAAAATGAATTTAAATTTGACGGGACGAGTCTGAGATTGTCACGCTCTTCATTAAATTCGGTCCAAACCCATTCTGATTAATATCTTCGATCAAATCCATTCGAAGTAATTAATTATATATATATATATATATATATATATATATATATATCTTTTTTTCTTTTTTATATAAATATATTATAATTAAATAAAAATATTAAAATTTAGCAAAAATTTAGCAAAAATTAAATAATAAGTGAGATATATAAACTTTGATATTAAAAAAATAAAAAAAAAATTAAATGAGACGGGACGAATATAGAATAATACTTATTGATTTAGTCGAATTTAAAAATACTACTAAACGAGACAAAACAAATATAAAATAAAAACTTTAAATAAAATAAAAATGAGGGAGACATACCCCCAACCATACTTCACCGTTGCGAGGCCTACTTATTTGGGGAAATGATCTGTGCGGGGCTTAATTAATTTTAACCAAATATACTTCCTAAAATAAAAAAATAATATAACATTATTAATTTATTATGCTATTTGGAGAGTGTTTGGTTATGGGGTTATGTATGCGATATTTGAGGTTGGATATTCCACTAACCCGAGTACGACTTACTCCTATACTATATTGATACAAAATGGCCTATAGCTGGGCTTTTAATGGACACGATGGGCCTTTTGACATCGCCAGTAATTTATTTTAAGGGGTATTAAAAAAATTTAAATCACGAGTATTAGCGTATTGGATGAAACGGTTCTGATATGTATTGTATTATTTTATTTGTATTATTTAAAAAAAAATGATATGTATTTTATTGTAATAAGTTATTTTATTTGTGATAAGTTATTTTATTTTTTTGGTTGGAACGGGTATTAGCGTATGGACTATATACATATTTATTTATAAAAAAAAAAATTGAGCCTAGATTTTAATAATACTAATATAAAAAAATTATTCAAAATAATAAGGTAGACTATTTATATTTAAACTTGAATTTTATTCTACTACCAATATATTTAAAGTGATCTACAGTCTACCATAAGGTCTGTGGAGCTTTGCTACTGATCATGGCCCATGATTTTAGATTGATATCAATGGCCTATCATCAGTGGGGTAGGAATATACAAGTCCATACTCCTACCCTATTTTAAAGCATTCAATTATTAAGTTTAACATATGAAATAATATATATGTTGATTTGTTAATATGATTCAAGTAACTTTTAAATAGGAAATTTCGATAAATACTGAACTATATTGTAATACTTCAATACCATATTAAGTGTGAAATATATTGACCATATCACAAGATTGAAGTTTACTATTAAAGATATCACAATATAATCAATTATTTTTTTATTGAGTTGTCGGAGATGAAACACGGATGGTTAGAGAGAAAAATTCACGAACTATGAGTACGCAATTAGACTCGATGAGATTGTCAGGAATTTAAATGTATCATAATTTAATCATGATTTTTAGTTAAACTTATAGTGGGTTAAAGTGTCTTAGTGGCATGAGTCTTGATTGAGATGTTACAAGTATATTATGTTGTGTTTGGTTTCATTTCTTTTAAGAAAATATATAGAATAAAATTTTATATTGAAAAATAATATTTGTGAGAACGAAATATTTAACTAATATTAAAATTTTAGTTAAAAAATAAGGTGAGTATCAAATAGTACTTGAAACTCAACTCTCTCTTGATGAATAACATTCATGAGTCATTCTTACTTTTTTTTCATTTTCAACTTAAAATTTGTAACACATTTCGATTCTACAAATAATTTATTTCAATATGAAATTTCGTCACATTCTCTTCCCACAAAGAATAAAAACCAAATATTTAAATTTGATTTACTTGAAAGAAAACATGAGATTATTCTGCATAATTGAAATAGTGTCATTTTGTGGATTAGATGGCTAGCTAGGTCCTTGATCAAGAATCAATTTGTGTGATATTGCATAATAAGGTACTTAATTCAGTGTATCTCCAAAAAGTTTAAATTAATCCATCTCATTGGACATAATACATGAATAAGTGAAACATTTTGTATCTATTATTATAGAACATGAGAATTACTTCGATCTCATGATTGAAAAATGGAATTTTACAATTATATAATTAACCATTACAAGTCAGCATAAATTTTCTCTTTCCTTTTTTTTTTTTTTTTTTTTTTTTCTTTTTTTAAATATCGATAGTTACAACTAAAGATTTAATTAACAGCTCTCTTAAAGGTCATAGAGTTGGATTAGAAATCTTCTGGTAGAGACCCATGTCCATGCCATTATAAGCAATAGGAGCATACATCCACATATCATCAGAGCTCAGTAACTACAAAACAAAATTAATTATATCAGTAATTATTTATATGTTACTTGTAGATTTATAAGTGAATAAATTATGGAATTAAAATGATGGATATTACTAAATAATTCATGAATTAGTCACTTTCACTCGAATTACCTTGATTTGAAGCTGCAAAAACTTCACATAATGGACAGCCTCTTCAAGCATTGTGCTAATGTCAACCTTTGTTCCATTTGGGACAAGGTTTTGCAGGATTCTCAGTCTCTCATTTATTCTTTCTCTTCTTTTCTGCAAGAATAATTCGAAGAAATATCATTAGTTAGTAAAAGAATAAACATCTTACTTTCTTTTCTTTTCTTATTTTAATTAAAAAAACAAAAGAAAAAAAGAAAGAAAGAAAGAAACTTAGTAAGGTTTGTTATTTACCCTTGCATAGAGGCTCTGGGGATCAGTTGCAGCCCCTCTACCGGCTCTGGCCTTCCCGCTCGAGTTCAGAGCTCCAGATCCTCCATTTAGCTCCTGAGAAGCATTGGAATCATCCTCAGAGCTGTAACTACTGGAGCTCTGTCCAGTTGGGACGTCATCATTTTGAATGAGCTTCTGATTCTTTTTCGGCTGCGCCTTCCTCTTATTTTTCTGTGTCTGCATTTAGTAAGTAGCCGTAAGTAAAATATGAGAAATCATTATCTCACTAATATCTTCATTTTCGAAAATTAATACCAAAAAGATAAGTATAATTACAAGTCCAAATCAATACTTACATCTCTTGGAACCCGTGATTTTTTCTTCGGATTCTCAGCAGACTCTTTGACAACTTCAGAGTCTTCAGGCTGTTGAGGAACTTCAAATTTCCTCT
Source organism: Pittosporum tobira (assembly GCA_032359685.1). Lineage (NCBI taxonomy): Eukaryota > Viridiplantae > Streptophyta > Magnoliopsida > Apiales > Pittosporaceae > Pittosporum > Pittosporum tobira. The sequence goes on from JAUMHB010025484.1 coordinate 34,682, forward strand.
TCAGGTTTCCTAAACCGGTATTATCTGCATTTCCCAATAGGTCATTCCCCACCTCTTCTTTCAAGCAAAGAACATCTTGCATGCCAAGATCAGTGAGGAAAACTTGCGGTAACTCATCATTTTGTCCATCCATTACACAAAAATTCATGGACTCAGAAATGTCACTCATCATTGGAATAAGATTAGAGTCACAAAAATGGTGGTTTTCATGGCTTGGAGTGGGAAAACAGGCAGTATAGTTACAAACATTATTGGTACTTTCTTGAGAAATATAGAAATTAGTGTTAAAACTTTCATAAGAATAGAATAAACTCTCATCAAACACAGCTAAATTAGGGTTGGCATTGGCATTGGCATTGGCTTCAAAACCTTGCAAGAACTGCAGCGCCAAATCGGATTCTTCATCTGTGGAGAACATTTTGCTCGAAGAACCCCAGTCTTCATTAAGAAAAACTCCCACATGCTCCATTTTTCTGGGTTGGAGAGAGAATAATATCAAAGAGCTGTCTATTGATAATGCTAATTAAGAGAAGCTTGATACAATTGACTTGAATGAAAGTGGGAGATGTATTTATACTCTTAAGAATTATAAAGAATGTAGGTGAGGATTGACTTGGAATTTTATATTGATGTAATTGTTAATACCTAATTATTATTCTTGATTCTCTGTTTCTATATAACTCCAGGAGTCCACTGTGGGCCAAACACATAGCAAAAAACAGCTAATAGGGTGATCAATTCTTGAATTGATCGATTAAACTAAAACCACCCTTCGATGGCCTTAAAACAGACCTGGGAAATCCTCTAATTGGAAAGGCAAAATATGTCTCATAACTCTAAATTTAACGACCCAAAATTTCTTGGATCACTATTTTGTACCTTCAAATAGCACAAATATCACATTTATACTTAGAGATGCACAAAAAAATTGAAAATTAATGTCTGGCCTCGAACTGGCCCAGTCAAAACAAGGACCGGTTATGACTGTGTCGGGCTTTCAAAAGACCAAAAATGCTCAACAGACCATCATATTAGGAGAAAGACCGGCCTGTTCCGGACTAGTCTTTGGACCAGTCCTGGTTAAAGACCAGTCTGGGCCCAGGCAGATCCTAAAAACTCTATGAAAAACCTGCATAAATTACCAAGTATTATAAAAAAATACTCTTTTTGTTTTCAATACTCTGTTTAAAAATTACTAAGTATTATTAAAAAATAAGTTTGTAACTATATAAATTACAAACTACCTAAAGTAAATAACTATGTAAATTAGTTAATTATATAAAATAACTATATAACTACATATATAACATAACTATATAACTAATTATATAAAATAATTATTTTAACTAACTTAATAAAAGTAGAACAATGAATTACTAACTTAATAAAAGTATTCTGAAAGTTATATATAGAAAAATAAATTTAAATAATTTTATAAATTAAAAAAATAATAAAAAATAGAAAAAGTCCGGTTGAGGACCGGTCCAAGACTGGCCTGACTGGTAGTCCTCAACGGGCCTCATTTTTTGGTATATAATCTGGTCCGGTCTGACCTGGTCTTTTTCAAATAAAGACCAATCCTGACAAATTGGGCTAAGGTCCAACTGGTCGATCTTTTTGTACATCTCTATTTATACCAAATTATTTTTAGAAGAATCAACGTAGTGCCGATATTACTAAAAAACTTTTCTAAAACGTAATTTTATATGATTAGATTCTGAGAGAATTCACAGCAATAAGATTCCATATAAACATAGATATGTAGAGTACTCCATTTCACAAACAAAATCATCCGAATTCGACAAACCAAACTTCAAACCATCTTAGCTAGTCTTTCTAAACCTACTATTAATTCAACAGATGATTGCATCTAACTGTCATAATCCTAATCATTGGGTGATGGGTAATCATGGTTAATTAGTAGTTAAAATGGCAAATGTGATTAGGTAGATTGAGTGTGGTAGACAAAAGTACTTGGGTACTTTTTGTAATCGGGGGAGAACGTGGGAAGTTTTTCTAGTTCATTATTTTAGATTAAAGGGAATTCTGTTAAGGGATACACAGCATGAAGCTGTCCCGTAGGGTGGCCTCTTCGATCGTGGAGATAAGTCTGACATTCTTTAAAATAATCTTAATGATCCGACAAGGTAACAGCAAAACTCGGTCCTTGTCCCCTCGTATGGGTTATTAATTAACCTAACGGTGTTTTTCTCCATGAACTTGTAACAATACATTATCTTAATTAATTATAACAGCAATTTAACAGAAATATTATTGGGTGAACGAGTGCTTCCTTTCCTGATATGAATACCCTGATTAACCCATATATATAGAGCAGCCTTGTACTGATCAATTCTTGGCGGTGTAAAACTGTAAATTAAATCAAACGATTCAAGCTTGAGACCAATATTAATTATTCGGAATATGACTATAAGAGCATATTTTCCCCTTATGATCGAATCATAAACATGCATGCCATTAGAGGTAACATTGCCATGCATTATGAATTAAGATCTTCGTTTTATTCTATGTTCTATCATTTGTTTCATTTTAATCCAATGATCATCTATGTATTGCTTAAAGAATTTATTAAATATAAAATAAAATAAATAAATATAAATAATCATTAAATTGTAATGAAACAGATGATGAAGTGGAAGATGAAACAAAAGACTTGACTTCATCACCTTCCATGGATTATACTCTCTTGGCGGTAATTAAGATATCCTTGTACGTAACTGTTGTTTCGAATCCAACACCACAATGTAGGGTGTGCGAAAGTACCACTTTAATTTTATTTTGAAACAAATACCACACTTAATCAAACAAGTCTAAGTTAGATATTTTGGTATGCTATATTATTAAGTGAAAATAATGCCATTAAAATAACCTAAGTGAGATCACAAATGATATTCATGTCAGGAAGAATATCTATAACACACCGATACCCAGCTGTGATAGTTTTAAGATTAATGGGATCAAAACCCTAGATGCGCCATGCACTAATGGGGATCCAGATTACCTGAACTTAGTCCATTAACTAGTTATTCACACCATAGATTCCGCCGCTTCTCATGCTTAAATTCCAACGCGTCGGAATGAGACTGCTTTATATATATATATATATATAGAAAAAATGTATAATTTATATAATATACATCTATATATGTGAGAAAAATATGATTATACTTGTCACAGGTAATTGGTTGTGGCAAATAACAAAAAATTACGTAATTTTAATAAAAAAAAATAGTTAAAATGTCAAAATTATTAGTAATGAAGTTAGTGAAAAGATAAAAATACTAATAATGTAATGTTTCATCATAATAACCATGTTAATTAGATGTGGTTGCTACAACCATATATGTTATCCCCCATATATATAATTTAGTTGCTTTGTAGAGTAAATTTCGTTTTACATCACTTAACTATATGTTTCGGTTTGCATTTTAATATTTCAAATGTTTCAATTTGCATTCTAATAGTCACATTGTATCAACATGCACTTTTTGGAAAATAATAATAATCAAATTTACCAATACCGTCTCACGTAGTGTGCGAGTCAATTTATCCAAAAAATATTTTTACATTGTTAAGTCAAGATTTGAACTCTCAATTCCCAATATGCATACTTTTGAGCTCCAAATTTTTCTTTAACCATTTAAAAATATTTTTTTGAATAATTTTGCTCTTTCTCACATACGTGAGACGCACATGTGAGATAATATTGAAAAATTTAACGTATTTTTTTCGTGGGAGTGCATGTTGATATAAAAATGTAAGCTCTAGGGTGCAAGTTGACAAATTTGTAACATTGGGTCTATTGAGGGATACAAAATGAAATAATTTACTCTAAGTTTAACTTTCTTGCATCACTTTAAGGGTCGGGGGAGTTTGATGCCCCGAGGGAGGAGTTTGAACTCGTTGGGACTATAATTTTTTTTTCTATCTCTTGGATTTAGTGATTAGAATTAGACTATACCATCACAGGTTATGAATTTCTTTATATATAGAGAGAGAGAGAGTTACATCCAAGGACAAATTGGGATAAAAACATTATTTCATCTAACTCACGAGTCACTGCTGTATGTGTTTATATATATATATATATATATATATATATATATATAGAGAGAGAGAGAGAGAGAGAGAGAGAGAGAGAGTCGCATTCAGGAATAAAATGGGATATAAGCATTGTTTTGTCCAACTCAACATTTACCGTCCATTTGTAAATTTCAACGGTTAATATTCATCACATCCGCTACTATTAGTAGGAGACATATTTTTTTTTCTAAAAAGGGCGTTCTCTATTAATAGTAGCAAACATAATGTCAGCTACTATTAGTAGTGGACATCTATTGTAGAAAAAACACTTCCGCTACTAATAATAGCATATGTGCATTATTATCAACCATTTGATTGAAATCCAAACGACGAATGTTGAATTGGATGAAAAAATATTTTGAATATTTTTTTTCCATCTCTTGGATTTAGTGACTAGAATTAGACTAAACCATCACTGGTTATGAATTTCTTTATATATATATAGAGAGAGAGAGAGCCACATCCAAATACAAATTAGAATAGCAGCACTGTTTCATCTCACACAACATCTACCATATATATATATATATATATATATATAGAGAGAGAGAGAGAGAGAGAGATAGCCACATTTAGGAATAAAGTAGGATAGAAATATTGTCTCATCCAACTCAACATCTGTCATCCATGTGTAAATTTTAATGGTCGGTATTCATAATATCCGCTACTATTAGTAGTGGACATGTTTTTTTCTACAACCGATGTCCGCTACTAATAGTAGCGAACATAATGTCAGTTACTATTAGAAGTGAACGTCCATTGTAAAAAATAAAAAAAAATAAAAAAATATTTTCACTACTAATAGTAGCAGATGTGCATTATTCTCAACTATTTAATTGAAATCTAAACGATTGATGTTGAATTAGAAAAAAAAAATATTTTCATCTAATTTTGACCATGAATGAGCCCATATATATATATATATATATGAATATTTTTTGTGTACGTTGTACTTGAAGAGTCATAAAGTTGTACAGCGAATAAGGTTTTTTTCAATGTACTTTGGAGGTTACACCGCCCATTGCACGATCTTTATGGGGAAAAGAATAACAAGCTAGCCTGAAACTCTGAAACTTAAAACCTAAAACGTAAGGAATAAAATCTACAAATTCTGGACAGTAAGAGATTAGAAACCCTAAAAAATCAGATTGTGTTGGTTTGGAAGTCATCTCATGTTTGGTTTTGGCCTGCTTTGCACGACTATCTACGGTTCGAGATTAGGGTTTTCTGGTAAGGTGCATGCTGTCTTCTCAATTCGGGCTTTGCACCTTTCGAGCATAAACATGAGTTCCAAAGTGACAGCTATTCTTGTTTTATCAAACTACCAAAAATTCAAATTATTCTGACCTAGCCAGCCAACAAAAGACACGTAGTCCCTATAATATTTTAGCCACGAGTTCAACTTCTTGATTATTTAAATTCATTGTTAGAGGAAATTTTAAGAAAAAGTGAAGCGCGTGCATTAATTGTCATATTCTACTAGCACGAAAGAAGGCTAATTACTTCAACCTTCTCAGACTAAAGATCTATGACAAAAAAAAATGAGTGCACATTTATTATACACCTATTATATATAAAATAATATAAAATATATTATTTGAGAGTTTAAATATTTAATTTAAAAAATAAAAATATTTATTTTTTTAATTATATTATTCATTATACTATATTTTATTAAATTAGTGTATAATAAATGTATATGTAGTTATACTAAAGATCTATATTCCTTCTGTTGTTAAAAGGACGGTTTCAATCTCTAACTTTTTAAAAATGAATTTTAATTCACTTTAAAAACACATTTATATAATATATATTTAATATATTTTTATTATATTTAAAAATATAAAATACAAATATATTAAAAATGTAAAAACATATAAAAGAATATATATATATATATATATATAGTGTGTATATATATGTTTTGAAAGCATTTTAAAATTCATGTTAGAAAAGTGTTAAAAATATTGGTCATCTTTTTTAAGACGGAGTAGTATTTTAGTTATTATTGACCAGTTAATTTGTGAAATCTTAATTAACATTTAAAATTAATATATTTATTTTAAATGTTGAAAACAACATATCATATTGGGTGGTAAGTTTTAGTTGGTTTTGTTGATATTAATTCTTTTCTTTTCATTAATCAATTAATTACATAATTATGGGCAAAATAATTTCTAATAAGAACCTTAATTTTAACTATTGAGTTAAGACGTCATTGATGGTAATTCTCTTTTGTCTTCTTCTTTCATTTTTTATCTGAACTTTACTATAAATGAATAGCCTATAAATAGTGACTAATTATATGAACATTTTATTAAAAGATTACATAATAAGAAAAACATTTATTCATTCAGTGCAAAAATTTATATATATATATATATAAACGGATAAAGTATTGACCTTTGTTTTTTTTTTGTTTGACAGCGTGCAGTAAACAAGAACTTCATTTAATCTTTCGAACAATTAACCGCAAATAATAAAAAAGAGCTATGGTAAAATTAGGACTTAATCACCAAAAAAATTAATCTTCTTTTGTGTTTTTTTTTTTTTTACTTTTATCCTTGAATTATTTTATTTGCAAAAGAAACTTTAATTTATTTCGATTTATGACAAAATTAACTTAGGAACACTAGACCACTCAATCATAGTTAAGTTGTTCTAATGTAATATCTTACGTGTCATCTAAATTAATTGTGAATTAAAACTTTTGTTGTTCTCTCCTCCGGGGGCCGGCGGCGGCGGGCGCCGCCGCTTATGGTTGATGAATTTAGGTTTGTTTTGTGTAAAGATCATTTATATATCACTATCTCTATGGCTTTTGTTAATTAGTGGTTCGGGAATGTTTTTAACTTTGTTCTTTTTGATAATCAATAGAGTTACAACTTACAAATTAAACATGGAACTTTCGGTACAACATCAACCAGCAAATCAACAATTAATACATTTAGAGGATCGAAGATCTGTAATGGCGTTTGTTATTGAAGGTCCAGAAGCCTGTGAAGCATTGGGATCATTTGAGTTAACTAAAAGTTTGCAGCTTCGCCTCTGATAATGATTTTATACTTTCATAATATGTGGATTTTGAATTGATTGTCTATGAATTTTGAAAGTTTATGACCAGAAAAACAAAATCAAAATTGTCATCCCTAATCTTCTCCACGAATTAAGTTAAGTAGAAACCATCTGAACATTTTTTTTAACTGACGATACACTTAGATGATATGTAGGACAATACATTAGCACAATTTAATCATAATTGGATAATCTAGTATTTCTACATTAATTTGTCATAAATTGAAATAGATTAAGGTTATTTTTGTAAATAAAATATTTTAAAGCTAAAAATGAAAAGGGACAAAAAAGTTCGTTGATTTTTTTTGGTAATTAAGTTAATAAAATTAGACCTGAATTATTAATATTTTATAGTGAAACATTGTTAACATACTAATTCTTTTATATGGCTTTTCTAGTCGCTTAAAAGCTCAGAGTTCTGATATCAATTGTAGGGTTCAAAACTTCAAATGTGTTACTTCAGAAAATTGTAGAGAAATTGGTCATTTTATAACGAACACGCTCGATTCATGGCCATCTTTAATTAAATATATTTAAGATTATTATGTAGGTACATGAGGGGTACATAGTACTAAATTCATTCTAAAATTATAAATAATTATTTTTTTTGATACATTTCAAAATTAGAAATAGTCTTCCATTTAGTATCATAAAATACATGATATTCCTAATTATTATTTAAATATAAATAGATGAATTTTTGCTCCAACTCTAAAAAATAATTATCTTAAAAATACTTCCCTTTTTCATAAAAAATTATAATAAAACACTTATTTTTACAAACTATTTTTTTTTTAATTTTAAATATATCTAATTTTTGAACGGTTGGAGTACTATTTACCAAGCTTTATGCAGGAGCTCTTCTAAACTTGAGCGACCATTAATCTCATGATCTGTACGTATAACTACAATGCACCTTTAATTAAACATATAATTAACTAAGGACAATATATTTGAATTTGTTGATGTAATATTAATACCTTAAATCAGTTCATTGACTCATATGGCTTCTCTAATCACTTAAGAGAGATATATATATATAAGTATATATTGTGGAAATTAGCTACATCACCTGGGATTTGCCGACTATGGCTTTTCTAATCATTAAGAGTTGCAGAGTTGTCACTATCAGCATCATTAAGCTAAAGCAATTTCCTAATATTTGTTAATCTGTGTTCACCGATGATAGGCTCGTCCTCCAATTAAGAAAGTTAGATGAATTAGTTCAAGCTTATCTCATGCCTTCTAACCTAATAATGACACTTACACTCCTGTCAATTTTTTTTTTATGGCATGTGCATAATTTATTGCCATAATATATTCCTATAATTTAATTATGAGAGAGTCAGACATGTTTCTAGAACAGAACTAAACAAAAAAATCAAGAAATAAAAACAATATATATATATATAAATATGCAGAGGGGGGGGGGGGACCTAGACT
>JAUMHB010025484.1:43313-55380 GCA_032359685.1 Pittosporum tobira
CCCCCCCCCCCCCCCCCCCCCCCCCCCCCCCCCCCCCCCCCCCCCCCCCCGAGCCTCAGTTGTGGTATGAAGTATATAGTTTAGTTTTATGGTAGGTTGACTTATGTATGAACTGTACAAGTATAAAAATATAGCATAAAAAAATGCAGAAGTCCAAGCATTATGTATAAATAATAGAGCTTAGTTTATGACATTATTTTGGAGATAAGAGACGTTTATATAATTAATTCGGAATTAAGTACAGTTTATTATGGTCCAGAAAAGCATGCGTAATCAAGAATACCAGAGTCAATAAACAAATTATATCTTATTTCATACTAATTCATATCATAATCAATTAAAACCGATTTGAAGTTTTAAACATTACACGCGGTCTAGCTACCAACTGTTATAAGGCAATGTCCACGCGGAGGAAGCCAGGAAGGTCTTTTCGCAATGGATGAGTCTCGGAGTATTTGATCGAACAGTACTTTTTAGCAGAGTTCTTATATGTTGATCAATTTTTAAATAATTAATAACAATTAACTCTCAAGTAATCGCTTTAGGTGATAGATCATTCATTCGCCAAGTAGACCCGTCTAATTTTTAATTTTAGAACACTGATCAAAAATACAAACGAGATACTCATCGATTTAATTTTTTTTGAAAAAAATACTTTATTATACGAATTATATTTTCCAAGGTGCACTAAATAAACAGTGATCATTTATTAGATGCACGCATAATAATGAAACTAACCAAGTAATCCCATTGAAGTTGTTGACATAGGATCTCAAAATAATGTTGTTCTATCAATTCTGATATGTGCATCTTCTTGAATGCTCATTTTTCTCGTATTCCTGTTTTTTTTTTTTTTTTTCCTTTTTCTTCTTTTGACAAAGTTAATGAAATATATCTGACAGAATAAACTATATGTCCAATAAAAATGTATTCATATCAATGATGCGGGAGACGGAGAGAGAGTTGCGCTGGAAGGGAAACTAAAAACTGATATCACTTGCAGCCTTATTAAAAACCTAAAACGCACTTTAGTCTTGATATTAAGATATGCACTAATATTAGTTAATTACTCATAAAAGAAACGGGAGTTTGACTTTTAACAAGTCAATCGTTTGCTTGGACTTTTAAAAAGTCAAAAGGTTTTTTCAACTTTTTAAACTCTTAACAAAGTCAAAAGGCTGAAGAAGAGCAATCTACAATTATAAGAATACTAATACTCCTTTACTATTTAATTTTTTTTTAATTATTTTATTAGTCAAACTTTTTGTTCCACAAATAAAAATCTTTTTTGTTTTGAAATTGGTCTAATAGAATAAAATAACATAATATTCTCAAGTTTATAATCATAATTTTCGCATCCTATCACCACTACTTTGCTAGTTTTACAGGTCATCATGAAAAAAAATATATATGTTCTTACTATTTCCAAGTTTAATAAGCTAAGTATCTTTTTTTTTTAGTGAAACGGGTGAAGTGATGTTATGGTTAGCCAATGGATAGAACCGTGATTATGTTACACTGATGGTAGCAACATTGAACTATGTCCTTGTCTTTTTCCTTTGGTTTTCCTACTAATCTCACTTAGACGACGGAATCAATAGTTGAGACCCGTAAGAATTTGTTTCTGCTAGACTAGAACATGGAACTAGAAGAAATCTCCACTTGCAATACATACCTATTAAACACAAATGTCACATATAAAATTCTTACATGAAATCCAACAAATGAAAACCATTTATTGTTAACCGTATTCTTACCACAAACAATTGTGTTTCAAATCTTGTTTCAGCTTTAACATAGCAGGTAAGCTAATTGCAATAAGCTGTTTACAGTAGAAGCCAAGATCAAGTTGAGCTTATAAGCACGAACAATGGCTTCTCTCCTAATCGATCCCGACCCTAATATACAAGGCCAGAAAACAAGGATATATTAGTAATATAACACCAGGAAAAAAGACACTTGCAGGCCATTCGCATAATAAAGTCAGACGCAAGAAGAACTTAAAAGAGTATGCACTCATATAAATCCAAATAAGACACTCAAAATAAGTCGAGTGATTGAGAAACTAAATACAACATCCTTTCTGCAGAACTCATGAACAGAACTGCTGACCCAAAAATAGTCAGCAGTCCCTCTGCTACCATATTTCTCACGAGTCTCTGGTAACAAAATATTTTATTCTAGCTCACCTATCTATGAAACTTCTAAATCAAGAAGCTGTCTGCTTATAATTTGAAAACCCGTTGGCAAGATTACCAACAAAATCTCAAATACCCAGAACTCAAAAAGTCGAACTTATGAATGTGTGAAGTTTTGTGACCGAGCCAGTTATATCTGATTATCAACTTGAATATAGCAATTATTGTTTCTAGTATCTTCAACTTAACATCATTCAATGCAATTTTATTTCTATCGGGATCAAAGGGAATATACTAACCACCTAACATTTAAACACGATATTGAATCTTTGGGGATTTTAATGTACTTATAGCCAGAGACATTAAAACACTTGTTTGCAGCCACTAAATAATCAGTATTCTATACATCAGATAAACATGTTGAAGTAGCAGAACTGACACTCTAATACCATAGCAGGTTTTAGAAAGTCATTTGGTATCATTCATCAACAAAGATAAACGCACACAAAATATGACAAAAAGAACTGATTCTGATCTGGAATCAATGAAATACCTTCAGATCTGCTAACTCAATTACACAGGCACACTCAACCACATGGGCCCCAACACGTTCTGCGACAAACAAAATTAGACGTGATTGATTGCAGATTAGAGCAACACGAGTAAAAAAGGGTAACGTGAAATAAAAATACAATAACAACGTTTCTCAAGAAAAATTGAAGGCAAGGTAATCATATTAATGGTTCTTGGAACTGTCGGCAAAGAGCTCGACTCATATCCATCTCCACCAGAGATAATAAAGCAATAAGGAGATCAAAATACAGGCACATATTTTTAACTAGTCGTCACCAACGTAATGCCTGTCGCAGTTTTTGCCTTCAGTAGGGAAGTAATCACCCCCTCCTTTTTCTGTGGCCAATTCTCTCTCTCTCTCTCTCTCTTTTCCCTTCCCTCTTGGGGGAAGGAGGGGGTTAAATTTAGATAGAAAAAGAGGATAAGTGCCACATGGCATCCGCTCTTCCGTAATACTCCCTCCAATTCCAAAATATAGAAGTATTAATTGACTTTGAAAAAGTCCAACTTAGAACATTTTCAAATTAACATGAATCCATTGTAGTAGTTAAAATATTGTTTTATGTAACTGATAGTACTTTTCAAATAGTTTTACGATTTTCACAGTTGTATTGTGACTATATAAACTTCACTAATATCTTAGTATATCAAAACATTACCAAGTAGTCTCATTGCAGCACATAGGGTTCCTCCAGTTGCAATCAGATCATCTATTATTAATGCTCGTTCCCCTGCTTGTACAGCCCCTACATGCATCTCCATTTTGTCTGTTCCATATTCCAAGGAGTACTCTTCCGAAATAACCTCCCCTGAAAGAATGATCAGACCACTAAGCAACATTGTAGATTAAAGGGCAAGCTCGGTAATTTGAAGACAGAATTAAATATTGGCACAAGATTCCTGCTTATCTATAAAGAAAGACATCAGGAAACAACTTTCAAACCCCACAAGAAATCATCAAAGACAAAAGAAAAGATCATGAATCATTCACTTAGTTTGAAGAACAAACAGATATGGACCAGTAACTTATGACGCATAGACAATGAAATGACCATGGTGCAATGACACACCATGATCACAAACACACAATGTACAAAATAATGATGGCAGGGAACAGAACTTCACGTATGCTAAATATTACCTTACCGGTCAAAGTGAATTAACTAGCTTGCCCTCAGTGGTATTTACTAGCAATTGAGACACATGCCATAATATAATATGCGTATAAATTTGCCTACATCATCAATCTATAGTAAGACAAAGTAAACATGTCACTTAGAGAGTGTAATTGCAATGTGGCCATGTAGAAATATCATCCCAAAGATGAGAAAGCTGGTCCAAATAACAAAGGTGCTGATAAGGATAAGTTGATGAACCTTAAAAAAATAGTATGCTCTTCCTTTAACTAATAGCCTAATAGGCAAATGAAAGGTAATACTAAACCAATAAAAATGGTTCTTTAAGAAGATGTTGCTACTTATCTAAATTTACTCATACTCGTCTCGTCCATAGTTATTAAAGGCACACCTTCCTCGTCGCCTCATCAAGGCGCAGACTTTGCACCTCACTTCGTTACGGTTGTGCCTTGCTCCATTGAAGTGCAACAAAGGTAATAAAGGCACTGGCTTTATGGCCTTAAGCCCAAGGTGCAAGGTCAGATGAGGGGCGCCTAGGCAATAATTGCCTTAGAAAGGGAACAAGTAGTGGGTTGACATATTTTATAACTGAATTTGAAATTTATTTCTCTTACATTTTGGTTTTGTATTCTAAGTAAACATTTTCCTTGAGCATGGCCTTAGTTTATAGCTTTATATGCTTTTAATTTATGATTTCCTCTCAAATTGGTTTTGCATGTGAATAGCTAAGCTACATAGGTAAAAAAACAAGTTGCTGCCGTTTACATTTGATACCTAAAATTTAAAAGAAATTGTTGAATGTCATCGAATCATAAATTTATTTTTGAACTTATACATTACAAGCCTCATTTCAATAAGGCGCGTGCCTTGCGCTTAGGCTCCAAGGGGCATTTGGGCCATGGGTGCGCCTTGCGCCTTAATAACTGTTATAGTGTTTCACATTATTAGCAAGGCACTTATATAAATAAAGTAACTCCCCAGCTCCTTTCTGTGTTCGAAGGGAAAAATAAAGCTACTCTACAGAACAAATTTGCAAAGTTGTATGTATCAAGGATTCTTTCTGATCAAAACGCTTCTAAGAATAAAAACACATGTACTACATGAACAAGTAAGAGATAGGTTCCAAGAGATATACCAGGCAATTTCTTAGGTTTCCTCATTGGAACAAATTTCGCCCCAATAGCCAATGCAATTGGAGGACCAAATATAAAGCCTCTAGCTTCAATACCTGCAAACATGTCATTAATATCCGAATACAATATAGTATTAGTGCTGGTACACTTACAAATCAATTAAAAATCACTTATAATAAATAATCTAAGTATAGCATTAGAAAACTAACATTCTGAAATATTATATCCTTCCCTTATATATTATTGTAAGCACTGTGGATGTAGCATATAGATCACTGGAAAAAGATGAAAAATAGAACTCCAGTAAACATTTAATTCCTCAAAGTGATGTATGATTAAGTTGTCACAAAACTAAGTCATTATAGAGAATCTAATTAATGTGATTGAGCAACCAAAAGTATAGTCATCTTTTTTCAGAAGAAGGCTCCTCCCATAAACAAAATTTTCAACCGGTGTTTTGCTTTTACATAGTTAACTTACTCATATCACAAAAAGTTATTTCCATGAGCAGAATATTAACAGTTCAGAACATTAAAATGATCAGTGACCCCTTTTCTCTCTCAGACGACATACAATATGCCAAGCTGAGATGAATCAGATACCAAAAATAATGGCATGGACTTCAATGTGCTGCATTTACTCCAACTATATAGTTTTTACAGGAGGCATCTTCGTGAAAAGGTAAAAGGAAACAATGTGACTACATGGGTTGCAAAGTAATATAGGTCACTATGACCGTATCAAGAGTCTCCTTTGAATGCAACATTTTATATTCTCTGATCTCACTGGAGTGACTGAAGAGGAACTGATAAAAGACCATGATGAAGGAAGTGAAATTTCATAGTCATAGTCGGATCCCTAAAGTGTTCCCAGACCACATGCATTGTTCACTATTAAAAAAAAATGCCACTAAATATAAGAGGCCAGTGTACTGGGATACATTTGACATATTAAAATCCGTGCCAATTCTCAACCTGGGCATGTAACCTTGCCAACTACTAAATAGCTCTTTATTATAAAACTGTTCCATAATATAAGCAGGGTACATTTCAACTTTATCTGTAACGCTGTGGATAACCTAGGGTATCTGATCGTTTTCTGGACTTTTCAAGTTCCAGAAACCGAAGGAAGACGGTGCTCTGATTAGAAGGGACCTTTTTGATTATCTTTGTTTATTCAGGCAGACTGAAAAACCAATACCTTTCACCATGCTCATTTAAAGAAAACACACTATAATTTGGTGGAGTCCAGATGTAAATCAACTTAATGTATTAACTGCATGAGTTTTTTGAAATCATAAGTTATACGTGGGGATTTCTGTCAGGAAGAAACTAATTTCTCCCTTGGGCACTATTCTCCACAACACTGGCCATTATGCACCACAAATATTACACTTCGCACATGAAAAATTCTCAACAACTTCCTACATAATGCAATACATGACAATATAAGACAGTGTGCAATTTAAGGACTTAGGATAAGCACCCAGTTGAAAGGGATCCAAGGCATTACACAAAACATGAGAACATTATGCATTCCAAGATATACATCATATTAACCAAAACATATTGGTACCACTGGCCAAACAATGCGACGATAGAAGTAGAAACTACATCAAATTAGCTTAATCATCATCTAACTAAGGGAAGCTAACCTAATTAAATGCCCATCTGCTAGCTCTTCACATTCATCTTTACACATTTTGTCACCCATCCAGGTAAATGAAGGTGAATGAAATATTTTGTGAAAATATAAACTGATCGGATAGGGAGAAAGTTTGCAGATACATCAAAAATTCAGTCTTGGAATCTTAGCATTCCAATCTTCAATAAAATAGAAAAATGGATTAGGAAATTTGAGATGATCATTAAATTCAATTTTGGTTATGCAGAAATGCTTTCCACAAAGTTTCATTGCTTGTGTTTATCTCATGCTAAAACATCCCCAAACAATTAGCTAGTGATCAGCATGCAAATAACAATCCACTCACTAGATGGGAAGCATCAACATTAAATGGTCATCCCTTGCATATGCTGAATAGTTCAAAACTGTGTGATTATAATAAATGTAGCAAACCAATAAAGTGGATTTCACTGTATAACTTTATATGAACTTCGACGATGCAATTTCCCCCTGTCGCAAATTTACTAATTGGATCCTCAAATAATCCCATGTCATCAGACCATGTGAGAAATTAAACTTCATGTACCTAGTTACATTTACATTGAAATCCAAAAATAAATAGAGTAAAAGAAAAACAAATTACCTGCAACAACAGATATATTCTCGTCTTTGTACCTCTCCACAAACAAATCAATAGTGTCCTTAAAAGCCACCGGATCAAGCAGCAAAGTCGTTATATCCTGAAACATAATCCCTTCCAAAATATTCCCCAAGTCAAATCCACAACCATCCATGTATACATACAAAACCACACATATATAAAACTCCAGTACAACTATAAAACAAGTAGATGATTTCAAATCATATAACCCTGGATATAAAGATACATACACGGAGAAATATATACATACAAAATCAGGCATACTTATAATGTTATATGAAATTTAAGTATTTTAAACAAAACAATGTTGATTGATTACGCATTTTTAAGAAAATTTCACTGGAAAAGCGGGGAGTTTCATTAAAAAATGTCTTTTTTGTTAAAAATGTTTAGCATACATACTCGCGGCCTATGCTCTACACAATTATAAATGCGACTAGGTCAGGTCTATACAGATACATAGAGACAAATACATACATTCACATTCACACTATTTATCTAAATGAAAAAGAGTATATTTACCAGGTTTAGGGAAATCAGGAATGACGCGAATTGTGGAAGAGATTTTGGTGATGCGATCTTCGACAGTAGGAGGAGAGGCAGCCATTTCGGAGCTCAATTGATCGATCTTCGAACTCCGGATCCGACTACTACACTGAGTTCGAGTTCGAGTCCGAGTCCGGCCTGAGTCTCCTTTTACTGCCGTTGACGAGCACGATGGCGGCTCAAGTTTAGATATTTTTGTTTTGACCGAATTGCCACTAGTTAAATAACCCGTGTTGACGGTATTGGGCTTGTTGAGTTTGAGGAGGTGGTTACCGGTGGTGAGTGAGGTCATTTTTCGGTAAATTGGAATGGAAATAACGGGTGAAGAATATAAATAATATTGTTGAGGCTATTTTTTGGCTGACTGGGCGGATGGCAAACGGAATAAAATGTTATGCTTTTTGTTAAAATTAAAATGGTGGGAAGGGGGTTCGATTGGAGATTTGGTGTTTCAACTAAAAGGGGCTTTCAAAACGGCAAAACAGAAAAATAAATGAGATGTTCGGTGAGGAGAGGCGTGGAGGTGACCAAAATTCATGTCACTTGCTGATGTAAAATTCTGGAAGTTTGTTTTGAAGTAAATAAAATAATTAATATTCTTGTATATATTTTATCTTTTTATTAAAAAAATAAAATAAAATAAATATTAATATTAATATTAATATTTTATATTTCAGTCATGAAATCATTACGTGTCGTGTTACACAATCTTTAAGTTTCAATACCATTTTTTTTTTTTTTTTTTTAATTCATAGAAAACATATTTCAAATGTTGTAAGTCTACAACGTTGGTACGTTACTCTACATATATTCTCAAATTGCAACAACATGTTTATATGCAGTTAATAGAAAGTTTCTGCACCAACACGGTCTTTATTTATGTTAGTCATTAAGTACTCGACATATGTGTGCACGCGCACACAGTTTTAGTCCATCGTCTAATTTTTTCACATTTTAAGTAATCTATCCACTTTAAAATTAAAAATATTTATGAGTCCTACCAAATTAAATTTGTGAAATTTTAAATTTTAGATCATGATATAAATTTCTTAATTTCTTAATTTTTTAAAATTTCAAAATTTGTATGTAATTAGTATTGTATACAATATAGTTTACATTATTAATTTTGATATTAATCAAAATAAAATAAATAATAATTATATTTAAATTTTAAGATTTCACAAATATATTATACGGATCATTAAAAATTATAACTATAAAACCCAAAAAATATAATTCACCTTTTGCTTCTCATTAATTCCCACACGATACAAACACGTCTGTACATAGGGTTTGGAACCATACCTATGCATGCACAATCATGTTTTTCTATTTTGATTCAACTAGTTCGAACGTCTGACGTTGCCTGAACTATACACAATTATTTATTAATATATTATAAAAAATTATTATTATATTTTATACAATTTTTTTAATATTTAATTAGTTATAAGTTAAAATAATTGATATTATGTCTATATATATTAATAAATTATTTATTTATTTATTAAATAAGTTTTTGAATTTTATTTTAAGACAAACTGTTTGATTTTATTTTTTTTTCTAAATAATAATCTATTATAATTTTTTTAAGTTGATCGAATTTTTGTTCATATATAAAAAAATAGAATTTATTTGCAAATTTTTATATTTTTATATTTTTGTTACTCATTTTCTAATTCCTTTGTGTAATTAAACTTATTAATATACTTAAATATAAATTATGTATTAAAGATAATAGATAATATAGATTATGTATTAAAAATAATAGATATGTCATATTAAATATAATAGATATATCATACTTACTTTTATTAATAATAATTTTGTTAACAATTTTGACATTTTCCATCATAGAATGGGAATGAGTGTGTAGAAAAAATAGTATATCGATAAAAAATAATATTTTGTACTTATATATATGTTAAATGTTTAGATTTAATAATTTATAATTAAAATATAAGCTAATGGTGATTTATTTAACATATATTATATATGAAAAATAATAGACAATTCATAGTTATTTTTATTGGTAATATTTTTTTAGCAATAAATTTGTATTTATATATATGTTAGAGGTTTATATTTAATAATTTATAATTAAAATATAGTTAAGTGATGATTTCGGTAAATGCGTTGATAATGAAAAGTATGTATACTTGAAAATAATGAAAAACTAAATTTATATATTATTAAGAGAAATATAAAATATTTAATATTTTAAAATTTATTTTCTCATATGAATTTAGTAGAATGGTAAACTTACTCATAGTCTATTAAAATAACACATGTTTAAATCCTGATAACTATAATTAATTTGTTAAAAATAAAAAAATAACCGAGTTAACTCAATTGAGTTAACCGATTACATGAGCACATTAGTATGAGTACGACGATCTAAGTAAAGTAAAGAACAAAAAAAGTCAAAATTAATTTTATTTAACCGATTTATACTTTATAGAGAGAGATATTTGTATTGAGTAACATATGCGAGTTAATTAATAGTACAAAAATAGGAAATATGCACGTGCATGTAGGCTCTAACGTTTGATTTTCTCACTTCCATATTCCTTTGTCCAAAAAGAAAACCGTGTTTGTCTTGGAAATTTGAAACGGAGTCTTCTGTTTCTTGGGTCAATAATCAATTTCGAGCCGAGTTTCTTCACTGATAATGAATTATTTATTTTCAACCCACCAAACAAGATAGGAACGTAGAATAAAATTGCCGTATTTTTGTTTTTTTTTTCACTTTGAATGTATGCTACACGTGATCTTTCATTTTTACTACTTTATAATATATATATATATATATATATATATATTTGACGCACATGTTATTTGTTTCTTGAAAGCAAATTATCGGAGTATAATTACATACACATTTATTAAATATTTATCATACATTAATTTAATAACATATATTATAATAGATAATATAATTAAAAAAATAAATATTTTTTCTTTTTTAAATTAAAATTTTAAAATTTTAAATAATATATTTTATATTATTTTATATATAATAAATATACAATAAATATAGACATACTTTTTCTCAAGTTACCAAGGGGGATGTACCTCGTCTCGTACAAGTCATCGATAGTGCTGGTAGCTTCCAACCGTAGAACGCCAAACTAAAAAACGTAAATATACAGAGTAGTCTTTAGGTAAGCAATGACTTCACGCGCCTAACTCTTTGTGCCATGCTTGCTTATCTTTTGGTTATAAAGCATCGTGTACGGTGTTTATTTGATAATAATTTATTAAATATTTAGAGATTATAAAATGAAATATAATATATATATATATATATATATTTAATAATTTAAATTTAAATTAATAAAAATAAATTTATAATTTAATTTTAATTTTAATTTAAACAAAAATTTAAAATAAATTATAAACTGTAATTTAATAACTCTACCAAACAAACCAGCCCTTTAATGCATTTGTAAGCCCAACTGTCCAACTCTGAGAATGGGTTGACGTGTTTTTTCTTTTGGAAAAAGGTTGGCGCTCGACGTGGAATTTAAATTTGTTGTTTCATTTATTATTTTATCTGTTATTTTAAATTTAATTCAATAATTGTATTATATTTAAGTTATATAAAATTTATATTTATTTTTTATAATTAATAAATTTAAATGTAATAAGACCGTCGAAATAAATTTGAGACAACAAATGAAATAACATATTTGAATTCATTGACTTGATGAAAATTTCCGTTTACATTTAAATTTTACTAAATTACTACATTAAAGTCAAAACTGTAAATTGAACTTTCAAAATTCAATGTTGCCACTGCGTGTTATAAGATAAATCCATCGTTCACGAAATTCACGAGCTTTAAGTTTTTAATTGTATAATTGAATTCTTTCGACAGGTGTCAGAAACTACTAATACAGACTTTTAATGTATGACTAAGGCCTACAGTTTATTTTAAAATATATTTATTAATTAAAAAAATACATATCAAACATATTTTTTAAATAACTAAAAAATATTATTATATTTAATTTATATTTTTTAAAAATTAATAATAATAAATATTTTTAAAATAATTTATTTTTAAAAATAATTTATAACCGACTTCAATAACGTCTTTCAGAATGGGCCTGTGAATTGATCTAAGTGTATATTTGATAACAGCGTTAGGAATTTATGACATTTAAGGATAATAAAATATTATATTTAATGAATTATAAAAAATTAAATTCATAACTTAAATTTAATTTAAATTAAATTTAAATTATAAATTAT
>JAUMHB010025485.1:0-14900 GCA_032359685.1 Pittosporum tobira
TTTTGTCGAAAACCAATAATTTTATTTAGTACCTCAAAACATCATATTTATAAAGTTAAAATATCGGGTTCTTACATGGATGCCCATATTTGGGGGTGTCACAATACTCACTATGTTTTATTTTATTTGTTCTAATTTTCTTTTTGACTTGTCCCAATTTATTTGTCATTTTTCTTTAATCTACTGTTTTTTTGTCTCATTTTTCAACCATATCCATATTTAATTAGTCAACTCTATCGTAATTAAGAACTACAAGTTAGAAAACCCATGCACGGCACGGACTAGATATAGTTTTATTTATTTATAATAAAAAATAAAATTTATTTTATATTTTTGTACATATTTTTAAAAATAATACAAAATATTTGTGCACATATTAAAATTTAATCACTTATCATAATTGAGTGTAAAAATTTCAATCTAATTCAAACTATGAAAAAATGTATAAAATGCTTAATAACATTTATAAATAATATTAAAATCCATACACGTGTGTGTGTATGTGTGTGTGTAGTATCTTTCATATGCTATCAACTTAATTTTTGATAAAATAAAGTAATAGGTATTTGATTTTAAAGACATAAAATTATACTACTTGATATATTACTTGTTTATTTTTCATGGAATTATAGCTTTCGTTTACTTTTGAAAATTAGACTATCTTAGTTGCCAATATATATAATAGAGTTTATGTCAATTCCTGATAATGATTGATTTGATTGATTTTTGAACTAATTTTTATTATTTTAAAATTTTTACTTAGTTAGATATAGATTTTAAAATTTATTAAAGTTTTTGCTTTGTAACAGAGTTCATTAATATATGGATATAGATAAGTAGATATATAGTAGCAGTAATTAAGAACTTTACTGATAAATAAATTTGAAAATGAATTAGGTAAATATGATGTTTTTAATTAATATTTTTTCTTTTTTGAAAAAATTTAATATTTAAATTTTAGTAGTTTAACATAATTAAACTTTATGAAAGATTTATTATGTGATAGTGAATGAAAGAATCCAAATGCCATGTTGATATTAATTATTTTTTATAACCAAAATTATATCTTATTTTATTTAATCTCATAAAGGGGAAAAAAAAGAAGCAAACTATGTAAACTAACATGTAATATCAATACAAAAAATATAAACAAATAATGTCTACACTATGAAGGCAAATTCATAAAAGATTCAGGAGTATAAGATATTAAATTTAGATATATCAAAAATGAATCATAAGTTACCTAATTAACTAATAGTTTTATATAGAATTAATGACTATTTCCTTATTCTTTTTAATACATGGCTCTTTAAAAATTATGATAACATATGCACACTATAAGTTCATAATAATATATTACAATAGTCTTGTAAATAATATATTATTAAATTACATTATACAATTTCTTAATAAATTTAGAGCGTGCATTTATCAGCATCTTACAAAATTTGAAGTAGTAAATATATTTTATGAATTAAGATTTAGATCTCTTATTATTTTAATTTTGGTTCATTTTTTGTTTGATTCTATTGCATTAAATTGTAAACAAAATAATTTATTTATTTATTGGTAAAAATCTAATACTTAGTATGGTAAAATGCGTTTTCTTTTTGAATTAAATTTATGTTCTTAATGTTTTATTTTTCAATGAATTATGTGAAATACAATTTTTGGATAATAATAATATATATTTTTAGTACTTATAAATTAGTTGACTATTTGAAAGAGTTTTGTTAGTAGTTGTAAATTATTGGACTCTCTGAAAGAGTTCTATTTTCTAAGAATGAAACCTGAGAGAGTTTTAAATTATTAGAGTGTCTGAGAGCTCCATTTGTTGCTTTAGTTTATATAAAATTAATTAATATTTCCTCATCCCTTTGAATATGTGGGTTTTTTTTTTTAAATTTTGATGACATATGTCATTATAAGTTCTTAATAATATATTACTATAATATTGTAAATAATATATTATTAAATTATGTTATAGAATTTCTTAATATATTTAGAGTGTGCATTTGTCAACATCTTACAACATTCGAAGGAGTTATTATATTTAATAAATTAGGGCTTCAGATATCTTATTACTTTAATTTTGGAACCCGTGCAAGACACATGTTACATATGATTTTATTTATTTATACTTAAAAATAAATTTATTTTATGATTTTCTACAAACATTTAAAAATAATACCAAAATATTCATGCAGATATTCAAAAATCTCTTTA
This sequence comes from Pittosporum tobira, assembly GCA_032359685.1. Lineage (NCBI taxonomy): Eukaryota > Viridiplantae > Streptophyta > Magnoliopsida > Apiales > Pittosporaceae > Pittosporum > Pittosporum tobira. The sequence continues at coordinate 2,227 of JAUMHB010025485.1, forward strand.
AAATTTAGTCACTCATCATAATTAAGTAATAAAATTTCAATCAAACTTGAAGAATAATATAAATTTATAAAATGCTTAACAAAAAATATAAATTAATATTGAAACGCATATACATATGTGTGTGTGAGAGTGTTATATCATCTCTGTAGTATTCAAAGTAATGTTATTTGATTTTGAAAATATAAAACTATAATACTTAATGTATTGCTTATTTATTTTTCATTCACTTTTTTTTTTTAATTTAAGTTATGAGATAAAACTATATTAAGAAAATTAAAATGTCTAGAATGCTAGCTAATTTATAATACCTTGTTTTTATAGTTTTTGTTTACTTTTGAAACTTAGACTCTCATAATTAAACCAATATATATTTTATACAATCAATTTAGTTTCATTTATGAAAATGAATTATTCTTGAATTAATGAATCTTTTTTGTCTTTTGTCTTATATATATATATATATATAGATTTTTTCTTAGTTAAATATAAATGTTATAATTTATGAAAGTCTTCTTATCAAAATTCTATTAATATATGGATATAGATAGATGGAATATAATAGTAGTAATTAAAAAAAATTCATGGATCAATAAATTAGATAAATTAATTTTAAAATGGAATTAGGTAAATATAATTGACATTTTTAATTAATACAGAGTATTTAATTTTTAAAATTAATATTTAAATTTTAGTAATTTAGCATTATTGGACTTATGAGAGTTTTATTATATGAAAGTGAATGAGACAGTCAAAATGCCCATGTAAGCACGTGTTAATATTAATTACTTCCTCCGCCCAAGTTATATTTTGTCTAAATTTTTTGATTATGTTTGACATATAGTTTAAGACGTTCCAAATCATATTTGTACACTTTAATTTTTAAATACTTTTGCAAACTCAACATATTTATGTATTAGAATTTCAAATATAGTTAAATTTCTTGAAAATATAATTTAGAATTATGTTTTTAATATGTCTTAAAATTTGTGTTAAAAAATATCAAAAATTAGGACTTTTAAACTTAGACTGAAGAGTCTCTTTTCATAACCAAAATTATATCTAAAATTAAGTTTAAATTTTTTTATTTAATCTCATAAAGGAAAAAAATATAAATTAAAATGTAATATCCATACAAATATTGCATAACTATTATTGTTAATAATAAAAATAAATCAAGTTCACCCTATGAAAATAAATTGATAAAAAGGTCTAAGACATAAGATATTAAATTTAAAAGTATCAAAAATAAGCCTCTAAGTTATCTAATTAATTAATATTTTTATATAAAATAATGAGTATTTCCTTGTTCTTTTGACAATATAACATTTTAAAAATTGCGGTGATATATGCACACTATATATTCATAATTAGACATTATTATAGTATTGTAAATGATATATTATTAAATTATACAACATTATAAAAGTTCTTAATATATTTAGGGTGTGCATGTATCAACATCTTACAAAATTTGAAAGAATTAATATATTTATTGAATTATGGTTATTGATATTTAATAAACTTATAAATGACTAATATCCGAAGTTGACTTGAATTTAAAATATAATAATTTATAGATTATTAAATAATTAAATAAGAATTTAAGTATTTTATGATTTTTAATAACATATTTATTGAATTGAGATTTTAATTTAAATAAATTTCAAAATTATGAGAGTAATTTTTTCTTGGGCTTCATTATGATGAAACTATTAAAAATATGTATTATAAATAAAATTATTTTAGGTTTAAGACTTAAAAGACTTTAAATTTCTTATTAGTTTAATTTTGGTTCATTTTTTAGTTTGACCTTAATACTTTAATTATAAAGATAATAATTTATTTTTAATTGATGAAATGTTATTACTTGATATGGCCAAATCTTTTTTTTCTTTTGGTATTAAATTTATGTTTTAAATATTTTATTTTTCAATTAATTACGTGAGATACAATTTTTAGATATTAATAATATTGATTTCTAGTAGTTGTAAATTAGTGGACTATTTGATAGAGTTTTTTTAGTAGTTATAAAGTATTGGACTCTCTAAAAAAGCTCCGTCCGTTACAACTTTTACTTATTAATATAGATAGCACATTAAAAATATAAAACTCATGTACTCTCATTAAGTTTTTCCTCTCATTCCACTGTATATAATAAATTATTCTCATTGGTTAGAATTAAAAGGGTATTTTAGAGAATATTTTTTTTTAATAGACATGCAATTCTCAATTAAGACAATTAAATTGAGACGGAGCTAAGGGAGTACATATTATGGTTGTTAGTTTAATAAAGATTCTAGTATATATTTACATTTCTCAAATAGTGATCCCACATAACTTTAATCGTGTTTGGCGGGATAATCAAGTAAAAATAAGCTAAGAAGAGGCAAGTTACAACAAAGACTACAGACCAAGGCCGCAAATAAATCGAGTCGAGCAAAACTTGACGAGCTTAAACTCGGCTCATTTAGATAAACGAACTTTCTTCTAATCTTGAATTTCACGTATTTAACTAAACTAACAAGTTTTTGATGAGCCAAGACTTGGCACATTTAACATCTTTGCCCATGGACCAGATGGTTTTTCCGGGGCACATGATGAAGAGGGACAGAATTATGCGTCTGCATGTTGATAGTACCTTATTCCAATCTCTCTCTCTCTCTCATCACAAGAAAGAGAGAAAGAAACCTTAATGTATGGAAGCCCTAACTCCACGCAGGGACACTGCCCCCTCCTCCTCTTTTAAGGAATATTACTTGCTTTCCTAAACTGGCCCAGATGCATACATACATATAGCCCATTTCTAAAGTACCAACAGCCTCCCCCACAAATCTTTCAGAGAGAAACATTGGACCCGCTACTAAATGACCATTTTAACCTTGTTAAGTTCATGGCGAAGTCCAACCAGGCAACCACAGAGGGTTGATTAGTCAATTTACTGCTTCAGAGGCAAATAATGTGCAACAAACGAGGCAATGTAAGGGGGTGTCCTAAGAAGGAATTGAGTGCCTTTGTAAAAGGAAATCTTGATAACAAACGTTTGGAATCTTGAAAAAAGAGAAAAAGGAAAGAGAGGAGCCGAGCACATGGAGACCAGGGTTTTCCATCTGGTGTGAGGTCAGTAAATGGTGCCATTGTGGGTTCCCCTCCTGATGGTTACGACGCTAACGTACCCCTAGTCGTACAGTCAGTAGCCACCCTCAACTTGCCGTCAGTGGGCCTCATTCCTTATCCTCGATTTCCCAAACTGTCCTTAGTACTATTTTTTTTTAAAGGCGCCACCCCCGTAGCACTAAACTCTGGGAGACTAAGTGCTCATTTTTTACTTGTGTTTAAGGATTATGAATTTAAACGTTACAAAATCTCATATTTGGTTATAAAAAAAAATTTTAAAAATTGAGTTTGTGGTTAAAATTTGATTTTAACAAAAACTTGAAATTTGAATGAAACTGCAAATTAAAGTTTGATGAGTTTCAAATGTCCCTCCTAAACAGACCCTAAATTAACTCACAGTTTCTCACTAAACTTGGAAAAACTCGGGAAGATTTATGGTTTATTTAGATGATTACAAATAGGTGATTCAAAGTGTTTTTTATCCAACACATTATATAGCTTTGTTTGGTATAAATTATTAGCACATTTTTTTAAATGAGGTACAAACTTTTTATGCACAAACTAATAAGTATTAGAAAAAAAAAATTGGAGTCAACTTTTTATAATATGTTCCAAACAGTGCCTTTGTGTGTGTGACGTCTCATCGTGGGATGATTAAAATTGGTGGATGGATTATAAGCTATGAAAGTCATAGGTCACGCAACCAGCTTCGGTAAATTGTGGAAGGGTTATATATATTGTCACAAATTATTATCTTTGACAAGGTGAATATTAATTGTACGTCATATCAATTTTTTAGCATATTGGATTGTTGTACTGTTTTTTGCTTTGGTGAGAAGTGTTGGTTTTTTCTTAGAAGGGTATTCTGGGAATATTGCACATGACAGCCATGCAAAGTAGAGAGCAGAGAGTAGAGAGGGATGACTGAAAAGTGGGCCATGTCCGAAACCAACCATAATAACTACCATTTCTGAAAATCCAGAAACAGGAACTGCAAAATAAAGCATTCTAATAGTAACAATGGTGACCCTTTCTCCGCGAAAATAGTGAAATATATCTATATATAGATAGATAACTATATATATAGAAAGAGAGGCTCAACTCGACAACTTCTAATGTCCAATTACAGAGAGCTTTCAGGATATGGCAACACAAAATGGGCCCCAAGTTGACATCCCTTTGCTCCCTCTCCCACTTTCCTTGCACCTGCTTGGCCTAGCCAACTCTCCAATTCCAATTTCACCCTCGACTTGATTATCATTTCCTTCCATGTCCTCACCCCAGCAACCTTCATCTTCTTCACTTGATTCATTAACATTTTCATGCTGAAGAACAACTTCATCATCTTCATCAAGCTCTTCATCTTCTTCAATTAAATTATTAACAACTTCTTTATCTTCTTCCTCATTGTATACCACTTGAATATTCTTGTTAATCGTGGTCTCACTGTCACAGTTAACAGAAGATTCTTTCGTTAAAGAAAGTACAAGCCTGCCATTTGTACGGTCAGCTTGAAAGTAAGTTCCACAAGAAGAAACTCTCACAGCTTTCATAACTAACCGGCCTCCTTCACGGTGAGGCCTTACTTTAACACCATTAGAGCCACTGATTGAAGTTAGGGGAGGCGGGAAACTGCGATTAGGACTCATTTTCTTAGCAAATTCTCGATAATTTGATCGATGTTTGTTATTTTCCTCCCAAGAAAGTGAAGAAGAATCTTCATTCGGTAACTGCATTTTCTCTTTCCCCAATGAAAATGAAGATTTTTTTTCATTTGGGAGCTTCATTTTCTCTTTCTCCCATGAAAAAGACCAGAATTCGTCGCTGCTGATGTCACTTCCCGTTTCGCTTCCCAAACTTTCAGTGCACATTTCTAAGCCTTTTGAGCTTAGAGCTGAAGCAGAGCGCTTCACCAGAGGATGGACATAGATTTTCTCTGTTTGGTCGGTTGGTTGTTTGGTGGTGTTGGATGATGGGTTGATTAGAGCTTGAATAAAATTCCATCCACCAGATTTTTCACCATTGTTGTTGTTCTTGTTGTGATCAATTTCTTGGGTGGTATGCGAACTCTTCTCTACATTTTGTTGTTCTTGGCAGATCATTGATTTGGGTGGTGACAAATTGTGCCTCAAAACACGCTGCTCGACTAGCCGCGGCGGCTCGAGACATGATTGCAATCCTTGACACACAATTGAGGACATTTTTTGTTGTTGTGCTTGAATAGAATGTGCCGAAAATAGAGCAGAAACAGAGGAAAACAGAACTTTTTCTAGATTATACTGCTAAGTTCTTGGAATTTCAAGAAATCGGAAGTGAGAAAATGAAGACGCAAATTTGATTTTTGAGGAACTACAAATGGAAAGTTGGAGAGAAAAAAGGAAAGGAGACGAAGCATAAAGCGGTGGGAAATGAAGCAGAGAACATGAAGGAAAAGTGAGAGTAGGGAGGGGGAATTTATAGGAGGAGGAAAGGTGGCTGCACTTGTCCGTGACTTAGGGAGGAATTCAGATATTTTGTTTTATGGTCTACTCTATTACATGTTTTATTATAATTCAACTGTTATTTATATTTATTTATTTTATTTATATTTAATAAATTTTTTAAATAATATATAAATAGTTATTGAATTAAAATAAAACAGATGATAAAATAAAAAAATATAATAGAATATCTGAATTCCGCAAAGAGAGAGAAAGAGAACTTTTATGCCCACTAGAATTATATACAGCTTTAATTAGCCACACAATATTATTATTGAGAAAAAGTATACACTAAAAAGCAGCATGAAAATATTTGATATTTGATTTCAGGCTTTTTATTGGCCAAATTGTCCTCGGTTGTATGTTTGAGAGGAAGGGATTTGATTGGCTAGTTATGAAAAGTTTAACCCGATTGGTTACTTTAAACAATTACATAAAATCACCTTTCCATGCGAAAAGTTAGCCAAGCAAGATGCCCATAACAGGGGAGGATTCTTCATGACATTTATTAATACCCATGTTTTAAAAGTCGTTACAGTTGACCGATGATTCAACGTTTAAAGTGATTATTTGGAAATTAATCAAAATTATATTAATTTTTTTTTTAATTATTTAAAAATTAATGAATTTGTTAAGATTTTGTCTAAAAATTTTTAATTGAATATTTGAACACTCAAAATAAATTTGATAACATTGCTTAATAGATACTGTCGTCTAAATGTTAGGACGTCAAGATTTGATTATTCACCGTTTAAACGTTAGGAGACGCCTAAGGTGACTTTGCAATGTTGAGGGATGATTGATTGATTGCTTTGCTTCCTCCGTTTTGTTTATTGTTTTGGTGCTTCTACGGTTATGCTCAATCATTTTTCATTTTTATGGTATCGGATTGATCTTCTTAGGGTCAGAACCTAGAGGAATTGATTTATTAAACCTTAAGACATGATATATGAATTAAGCAATTTGAACTTATTTAAGGCTTTCTAACCAAATTAATAGTATGATAACAGCAAAAATGTCAAAATCGTAATCAGTACCCCCATTAGGCTTCCAGAAATAGCAAGGTACAGAGCGGCCAGGGGTCCAAATATACGCCATGCATCACAGCCTCTATATAAATATATATGCAATTCAGTAAAAAAAATAGGTAGCACATTACTAATTAATAATCAAAAGTTTTGACATAAATACATAATTAATCTCTTTTTTTTCATAAAAGCATGAGGTATGTGTTATTTCTTCTTTCTAAGGTCATGATCATAGAGTAATATAGGAGTATTAATTGAATGCTTCTTTTTAATTGATTCCAAAACCAATTTTTACTAAAAAAGGACCTAAGGTTAACATCCCTTTGCTTTTTAGGCTCGAGTCTCCTATTGGTCAATCTTTTTGGTTCAATGGAATTTAGAAAAAAAATGAGGACAGTAGGTGAAATATCAACACTAGTAAAGGATATGTTTGTTTTAGTACTATTGATCCTCGCCTCCTTCAAGTTTGGTTCCCTGCAAAAATTGTCTCTAACTCACTAGCCACAATTTCTAACAAACACCCTGTTTAACAACACACACATTTATGACATTGTTCTCAAAATCTTCACCTATAGTCCTCACCTAGACTTACAGTCTTCTACCGCCTAAATTGATTACGCGTTTAAATTTGATCAATTATCGTCTTAGTCTAATTTATTTGTGCAGTCTTTAGGTCTCCCTGTATCGTCTAAATCTGACTAACGATTACTCTGTATTAAAACACTTTATTACATACATATATTAGGTTTTTTTTGTGTTATTTTGATCTTTGAAAATTTGTGCCTCAGTCCTCTTCTCTGTTCTCAATTTTCAATAAATTTTATTAAATTTTAAAGCATTATAGTTTGTTTGTTTCCTAAAATGCATAATTAAACACCAATTCTTTTATATTTTTATGGACAACGTCACGTATTAATGAGCTTTTTGCTAATTTTGTGTGTCAATTTCCCACGTTTCAACTTTGGCCAGAGATATTGCAAGCAACTAAAACAATTATTGTTTCTACCACTCCATTTCGAAAGGAACTCAAAAGAATGTGACACACATATGTATGTGTTTATGTATATATATATGACCATTAGCTAAATAAGGCAAGTTATTAAGCACCTTACACATCTATAGCAACTTATTCTCAACAATTGTGGTGTAAAAAATCAAGTTCTATACAATTATATATGGAGAAGAAATTACCAGGAAAGGAAGAACATACCACAACGATTTACACTAGCGTGTAGCGGCAAAGGTGAATATCTCTGGCAATTTGCTTGCGCCCAAGATTATGGCAGTTGCACCCTCCGATCGATAATACTGATATTAGAAAAGAGTAAACTTCATTTTGTGCCCCCTAATTATACCTAATGTTTCAGGTTGCACCTACTGTTTTAACTGTGTCAATTTGTTCCCTATAATTTACATTTTCGTATCAAAATGCACTCATAGGAAAAAAATCGTCAAAATTTATAACGCCGTCTTATATATACATCTGACATAGAGTGTAAGTAAAAGCATAACTACTAAAAAAATATTTTAAAATTGCTAAGGTCGAAATTGGACCTCTCAAAAACCATGTCTATTAAGACTTGAGAGTTCAAATTTTTGACTTAACAATTTTAAATTATTTTTTTACCAATTATACCCTTACACACCATGTGAGATGTATATGTAAGACGATGGTGAAAATTTTCATTATTTTTTTCCCGATGGAGTGCATATTAACACAAAAATATAAACTATATGAAACAAATTGACACATTTAAAATAGTTGGGTGCAAACCGAAACAAACATTGGGCATAAATGAAGTTGAATCATTAGAAAATCCAAAAGTTAAAAACTTATGATCGTAATTAGGAGTGTTAATTAATTGGCCAAATTGAGCTTTTTAACCACATTTACCGAGTCCTGGTGGTGGTCCAAAAGCATGAAAATTATGAGGAACGACGAAGAAAACAAAAGCAGCTCACAAGCCTGTGGTGGTTCTCGCCTGCTGTACAATCCGATTCCAAGTACTAAACGTCTAATGGAATAAGTGCCCTTTTTGCTGACTCTGTCTAAACCCTAACCATCAACTTTGCTCTCACAATCCATTTTCTTTGCCCTTTCATTTCTATAAAATGACCAACCCTAGTCTAATTTCATAAACAAAGGGAAATGTTCAATGTAGTTGAGTGACAGCTCAAGTGGAAAGGGGCGCCCCAGTAGGCCATGACGTCAGGAGATTGAACCATACACCGTTCCCTAGTTATTGAACTAATATGTAATAGCCCTAAGTGGCTCTGTCAAATACATTAAAAAATATAGACGGACGAGATCACCATACTCCGGTGGATCTCCGCCGTCTAATTTCAAAACAGGCGGTACTATATTTGGTAATTACATAAATTTGTGAATAGTATTTGTTGGGACTAACTTGACATTTGACCAAGTTTAAATCTTGTTTTCAGTGGGGCATACGTCGGCGGGAGCAGGTTCACCTGAAACACAGGCAACACGTGGGGTTTGTTCTCTCGTTTAGGCTTTTTTTTTGTGCTGAGAGCGGATCCCCTCTCTGTAGAGATGAGTCTGTATTTGTAGAATTTGCCTTGACCCGCGACCCGATAAAGTAGGCATGGTGCGTCTGCTTTGAGTTGACAACAGGTATGACACGCTTCCTTTAAATTGACAAGGCTGCAGGGCTAGACGACTGATTGGACACCGCCGAGAATTTGTTTTATGGCATTTGGACCGCTGGACCCAGATCAGGCAGAGTCAGGCTCAATCGATGGAGTAGATTGGGCCCGCTATGTGGGAAGGCTTGGGCCCAAGGAGCATAATTTGAAAGTCCCTGACGGCGATAGTCCGACTGGACTGAGGCGGATGCAAGACCCTTCGGAGGTCGATGGCCAAACTTGAACCTTCTAGATGCCTAAAGGAAGGGTCGATTCTTCTTTGGGCGAAGCGGGTCGCCAAGCCTATAGGATGACCGATCAGATGAGCTGTCACGTGAGATGCCAAGTTGTCCTAATTAGGGCTAAGGTGAAAACCCTAACCCTAATTTGGGACGGTCTCCATCAGTATCATTGTAGATCAAGCCCATATATATATATATATATATATGGACCAAATAATTATATATGGGCATAATTTCAATTTTCAAGTACCTTCCATGCACTACATTTTGTAATTAGGAATCGTCGGTCATAAAATGTAACATAAAATATATTTTAATCTTGACCGTTTATATAATATATACAGATAGATTGACTAAGTGCTCCATAGCTAACGTTGGATCAATCCACTATATTATATGTGTGTGTAAAATAAAATTTGTAGTTGATACTTTTCAGGCCATCAAAAGGAAGAGGAAGGAATCCAAATTCATGGCTTGCACTAGCTAGCTTGTCGACAATGTGCACTCTCACCTTTTGACTCTATGGTGGTGTCACCTTTCCTTTTTGTTCCAAGGATCATGCTTGTTTTACATGTAAAAAACAAAACTAAAATGAACCGACGTGTCGAGCCGTCACCGGCTATCGTTAGCACTAATCTAAAATTAAACATGACATAAAAGCTAACACATCATTCCTACAACAAACTTTAAGGACGATCCATAAACATAATGGTTAGCTAAAGCTCAAACTTCATACGTAAGAAACCAAACATCATCGAACCTTAACTTCCATTATACACATATAAATAAGAAAAAGATGACCGAATCTCAACGGGCAAAGATGATTGCCAATATATATTGTAATAATTCTTACTATAAATAACATGGTCTTTCTATTTTAATCGAGCTATATTAACATTTGGGATGCTTGGGCTTTCCGAATTTAGATGACGATAACACGTAATCGATGTTTCTGATTAACGGCGTGAGAGTAGATATTTCGTAGAAATGACGCTGAAAGGAACTCCATTAATTAAGCTCGTTTCATCTGCTAAAAGTAAGCAATACAAAAGATAAACTATTATATATATATATATATATATGTGTGTGTGTGTGTGTGTGTGTGTGTGTGTGTGTGTGTGTGTGTATATTGACTCCAACATCATTCGTAAGAATGAGATGCAATGGTATTAAGATAATCAGAATTAAGCTGACTTTACTAATAATAGCAGAACAAATTTTATTAGTTTTCCAACAATTTCGCCACATCTATACCTCTTTACCTCTTTCTTTAAAAGAGAGAAAGAGGTGTTTAGGACATTCGCTTTCAAGCTAACATGTGTTTTTTTTTTCTTTTTTTAATATTTTTAACAATTATTATTATTATTAATATTTATTATATTAATTTTGATATTAATTAAAATAAAATATATTAAAATTTTAACGTAATAGTATATTATATATAGTTTACAATATTGACTTTGATTTTAATTAAAAATAAAACAATTTGAATTTATAATTTGAAATAGAAATGTGTGGACGCGATTCATAACTCATTTATCTTTTAGTGTTTTTTTTTTTCCTTTCGACAACATTCTTCAACAGTTATTATTAATATTTGTAATATTAATTTTGATATTAATTAAAATAAAATAAGTAAATTGTAAAATTTAAATTTTATGGATTTTTTAATTGTGTTTTAGCTTCTTTTTTTTCGTGGTTGTCCTTTTTCCACCCTGTCTTCTGTCTATACTTTTTATTATAAAAATAAATAAACATTATAATACGTAATAGTATTTAGTATATAGTTTAAAATATTAATTGAAATAAAATTAATTATTTTAAATTTTAAATTTTATGATTTCACAAATTTACTTAAAACACATCTATTTTCAATTTTTACAATACTCTACATTTTATTTTCAATAGACTATACTCTACACCTAGTAGTAATCATCTATTTTCTATTATATTACTTATACTTAATCCGTTTTAAATGAAAGATATTTTTTAATTCTATGTGTGTTTTTTTTCTTGATGTTTTATAAGAATTACTTCACTCTATACCTAATAATAATACTAGTAATATATTATGTTCCTATTAAATATTAATTTAGATAAAGTCATTTATTTATTTCTATTGAGATATGATGTAACTGAATATAGTTTATAATAAATATCAAGTTTGGATCATGAATATAAATTTATTTAAAATAATTAATAGCATTGATAATAAATAGCATAAGAGATTTAAAGATCCTTTATCTATTTTTTTTTTCCTAACTATTACCTTTTTCTTTTTACTCTTTTCCTTCTCAATTTATCCTTTTCTTCTTCTTTTATTTTTTTTCCACTTTTGCAGAGTTAAAACAAAAATTTTAAAATAGATATTTATAACTTTATATAACTTAATAATACTACATAAAATATGGGTTATAAATTATTAGAATATCTATTTATACACTTTCTTATTAAAAAAATATTTTTTAAAATTTTAATTTAAAATATTATTATGAGTACCGCGCGCTTCGCACGTGGTATTTTCCTAGTATATATTTATATATTCAAATCAAAGCAAACATAGTATACACACGAAAAAAGATAGAAGCGAAACTATGTAAATTATAATGCCATTACAATATATAGAATGTTATGCCATCATGATAATGTTTTAAGTTAAGGAAATAATATATACACTCCAAAATATACTATCTATATTTTATATTCTATTCTATTCAAATTACAACATAATTTGTTTTATGTACATAAAAATGAATGTTTTATATATGGAGTGTATGCCGTAAATTTAAATTTTGAAATATAGATATCATTTTCTTGATTGTTGACGGTTATTAGATTATCTTGAGTGGCCAAGAGATTATCTAAAGATCGAAATCAACTGTTCATAATCTGCAATCAATTGTTAGATCTTATTTAAAATTTAAAATATCTTTTATAATAAATAAATTTAAATACAATATGATTAAATTTTGAAGGGGTGATGGGACACCAGATCTGAATTCCTTTTGTAGCCATTCATTATCTGATACGGCCGCTTGCCAAGATGTTCAACAAGATTTTCCAGACTTTCAGTCGTTTCGAAGAGATCCTTGTGCAGTTCAGCATTGCTCTGTCAGGTCCACGTGCCAAGGCACCAGTGGTCCTTTTCACTTTATCCGCCCCGC
>JAUMHB010025485.1:15000-36059 GCA_032359685.1 Pittosporum tobira
CCTTGTGCAGTTCAGCATTGCTCTGTCAGGTCCACGTGCCAAGGCACCAGTGGTCCTTTTCACTTTATCCGCCCCGCGTCCGTCGGCAAACAACTACAGTTTAAGAACATAGAATCATTATTTACAAGAATTTTTTTAGCAGAATAAGGATGACCGCGCGAAATATAGTCAATATATTCATCGATCACCTGGGCGGGCAGTTTACAACTCCTTCGGTTATGTCGTTTCTCTGATCATTTTAGCTCTGTCAAGGGTACGTCATACCTTCTGCTAAAAACAGAGACAGTATGTAGGGCCATAATTTTGGTGGATGAACCCCCAAATCAAATGCACCCCCATAGAATACAAAATTTAGAACTTGAACTAGGATTTACAATCTGTAGGAAACTATTGCACGGTTATCGGTGCATTCATTTAAACAATGTCATATGTCCAGAATTTGTACTCCATTAGTTAAACCGGCTTAACACTGGCTGAAGGCTATTTAGAATATACAGTAGTTGTCAACTTTCCATGAGACTCGTGCAAGTAGCAAAGGTGCTTGCGCTATGTTAATTTGTTCCTATTCCATTTCACTTCGTTGTCTGAATTTGAAGACAAGAAACCGTAGGAGCGAGAAAAAGAAAAAAAAAATTTATTGAACAAACTAAATGAATTGAAGAATAATCGAAGTTAAAGTTCAGACTGAGCCAAACAAGCTCAAATAAATTGTTTAAAGTATAACCAGTAAAAATGTCTCATTTAAATGTGAAAAAGCAACAACAAGAAGAAGAAGTGAGACTTTATCCATCTGCCATTCGAAAACAATATTGCACTAAATTATATGAGACCATCAAAGTAGAATGATTTGCTGCAATCAGAAGAACAGTATCAACTACCAGATTTTATTTTTATTTTTTGATGAAGTTATCAACTACAATCAGTGGTGCAACTAATTAAGATCGCCAGCGGTGCAGCTCTATGTATATATTTTATCTAATGCTTCAATCATCAGTAGGGCTATCTCTGTTTCAGTAAAGTTCAGTTCTCTATCTTCCACTAAAATGATTATATTAGTGATCTGGTGTTTCTTGAAATAAATTATCATCCTTGAGCGCATCTGTCATGAGAAAAAGTCGGAGTTTTCATTTCACACGCCCACATGTTAAATGCACAAATCAATATTCTAACTTAATTATTAGTATTTAAAGTTTTGTAAAATGCATTAAATTATCTTGAGAAAATATTCAACTTGTTAATATAACCGAAAATCTTCTCAAAGACATAGCTAATTGAATTTAGATTTCAAGAGAACTCCTAAGTAATTAGAGCGCAACCATATAAACCTACCCCATCGTACCATTAAGCCCCCTGTGCAGGACAATCAGTTAAGGCATTATACTATCTAACAACTGAAACTTTTAGCACAATTCGGTAATTTCGTATATATGGTATCAGAGTTCTTGCATGAGCTTGCAAGACGACTGAGATGTCATATTTGAATAATGAAACCTAAACCCTTTATATTGCAAAGTCAGGTATGAGTCTAAAATCTTTTCGTTTCACGCAGAGAGTTTAAATTGCCAGATTAGACATAGCAAAATTGAGCACAAAGCAAAACCACAACTAAACATTTGCTGTAAAGTATAAACAGGCCATGATTTTGTAACAAAACAGAAAGGAAATTCTTTCCAAAACAATGAAAGAAATATTTGAGTGCTAGAGAAAAAAAAAAAAAAACTACTTGTATTATTGTTTGTGAAGTGCATAAGAAAGTCCATCAGATGATGCTGTATTTATAGGCTCAACAACTAACAATATATCTCTAGAAATACTCCAACTACTAACAACAGACCATATCACAACTTCTTAATAATCTGAACTAACTAGATAAGATCTTTATTGACACCTGCTATAACAAAATTGACCTGCAGAAAAATAGGAACAAAAGCAACTGATGTTTGACTCAATCAAACTTATTCCAGAAAATTAACCAAATAAATATGCACTAATTTGTAATACTCCCCCTTAGTGCATACTTATGAACAACTCCAAGTGCAGTTCTGAACTTTTCAAACTTCGCCTTTGCAAGAGCCTTTGTAAAAATATCTGCAACTTGATCATCGGTACGAATGCTTTCTAAACTAATTTCTTGTTCAAGCACTTGCTCTCAAACAAAATGATAAGGAACTTCAATATGCTTTGTGCGACCATGGAAGATTGGATTTGAAGCAATCTTGATGGTACTTTCATTTTCACTTCGAATGGGTACTACATACTCTACTTCTTTGTAGATGTCTCCTATCAAACGCTTCAGCCAAATACACTCTTGTGCAGCCTTAGTTGTAGCGACATATTCAGCTTCAGTACTAGACAAAGCAACTATAGGCTGCTTTTTATTACACCACGAAATTGCCGCGGAACCCGTATTAAAACAATAACCTAAAGTTGAGTGATGATCATTTATGTCACCTGCCCAATCTGCATCACTGAAACCACTTAGAAGGAATTTACCTTTTTTATACATCAGACCATAATCATGAGTTCCTTTTACATAACGTAACACCCTCGTTGCAGCTTCCTAATGAGAAATGCTTGGATCTTGCATGAACTGAGAAATCACACTTAGAGAATATGCAATATCCGGCCTTGTGATAGTTAAATAAATCAAGCTACCAACAAATTGACGAAATCGTTTAGGATCCTTCAATAACTTTTCTTCTTCCTTCCTTAGCTTCAAGTATGGCTCCATAGGAGTGGCCATTATTTTTGCATCTTCCATCCCAAAACGCTCCAACAGATTTTTGGCATATCCCTTTTGAGATACAAAGTATCCATCTTTTGTTCTTTCAACTTCTAGACCCAGAAAACATCCTACTTCGCCCAAATTTTTCATCTCAAACCGAATTGATAAGGCATCCCGTAGACGTGATATTTCATCATCGTCATCTCCAGTAATGACCATGTCATCTACGTATAGCAGTACCACCATTCGCTTGGCAGATTCTATCTTAACAAACATGCTAGAATCTGAATTAGAAACTCTAAAGCCGCAAAATGTAAGATATTGGGCAATTTTACCATACCATGCGGGCGGCGCTTGCTTGAGACCGTATAAAGCTTTCTTGAGTCGACAAACATAATCAGGAAGTTGCTTAGATATGAACCCTTGTGGTTGTTCCATGTATGCTTCACAATCCAACTCCCCGTAAAAAAATGCCTTCTTTACGTCAAGTTGCCACACCTGCCAACTTCTGCAAGAAGCTAAAGACAATATTGCTCTTACAATTGTCGTTTTGGCAACAGGACTGAAAGTTTTCTCATAGTCCAGCCCATATGTTTGAGAAAAACCACGAGCGACAAGGCGAGCTTTATAACGATCAATTGTTCCATCTGATTTCTTCTTAATTTTGTAAACCCATTTGCATGTTACTGGGTTACAATTCTTAGGTTTCAGGACGAGCTCCCATGTCTCATTCTTGACTAGAGCTGCTACTTCTTCCTCCATAGCTTCTTCCCACTTAGGAATGCCTTTAGCTTCCTCATAACATGTTGGTTCATTTTCATCACGTGTTCCAGCAAAGAAACAAGAAGCAACCGTACAGTGGTTGGTTTGTACTTCATAATCTTTGAGGTAACTTGGTTGTTTCCTATCCCTTGTGGACTTCCTAAGAGTTGGCATGACCGACCCATCACTTTTTGAATTATCATTATCTGAACTGTCAGCGGGAGGATCACCAAAATCTTCCAAGTAAGTATCATTATTTTGCAGAGGAAAATTTAAACTTGTTGGATGGCTACCGCTGGAAGTTTATTTGGCAGAAAATTTTGGAGTGCTATAAATTGAAGAGATTTCATCAAATACCACATCTCTAGATGTGATGAACCTTTTCGTCATTAGATCCATGCATCCTAAAATTTGTAATTTTGATGAAGTGTAAAAATAAATAAATCATAGGTGATTTTTTATAATTTATTCTAAAAAAAATAAAATCTATGGCTATATTAGTTATGTTGCTATGACATTTACCGTAAAAGTATAAAATAGTTATGTTGCTCTGTTTCTTTACAAAATATTGGATAAAATTGGACTATTTAATCCTGAGTGATTAGTCCTAGAATTCTGTACCCCATTGACTACTACCATTTGTACAAGATTACTGAGATTATATGATTTTATGAGAATTTGGGATAAAATGGTAACCATCAGTTGAGGTATCAAATGTCCTTAAACATTTAAATGACACATGATTGTAATCCTCAGAATAATCTTAAGTTTAAAAAGTGCATAAAATGTGCAATTGTCTACAAATTAATCCAATCCCTAGTTTATAGAACTATTTTTTGCATCTCATTTGGCACTGTGGGGAGAATGCAGATAGAGGTCGTCATGAAAGTTCAGTAAAATTTTAATTAAAATAAAAGGAAATTGCAAAAATGTAGAGGAAGATGCAAAAAGAGTTGCCATAATTGTGTGAAGGAGGTAATAAACTAATATAACAGCTTTTATTTGCCTTACCAAAATTCATAACAAAGAATAAATAAGTTGCACAGCTGGAGCAAAGATACAATAGGACTTGTTTCAAAATAATCCAGCTACAAAACTCTTGAAACGAGTAGAAAATACAAGAGCAAAGATACAATAGGACTTGTTTTCAATAATCTAAACACCTACTGTTGTTCTCGATCATCCAGAAAGGTTGATTATCTGGAGATATCTGCTTGAGGTGTTGTAGGAGCTTCACTACCATATGTATCCTCCTCATCGTCACTGTCCCCTTCTGCTATGGTTGGTGGTGGAGACAAAAAGTCCAAGCACATACCCCTTATTGCATGCTCGTAGGAGGATTCCAAGAGGTCCTCCTGGGAGGTGAGCTGGTGGTACTCCACAAGCTGGTTAAGGCATTGGTTCTCCCTAGTTAAGTTAGCATTCTCATTTGCCAATCTTGATTTTTCAGCAAGAAGTGCTTCCATCTGTAGCCTCATCTGCACAAATTAACTCACAAATTTAAATTTTAAACTTACCCGTCATATGTGCATATACTTGTTTTTCTAGTTTTTTTTTGTGTTGTGACTTAGTCGACTAGATACAGTTAATAAATACTCATGAAGTTGGTGATAATTAATGCATGACATCTATGTCTAGTAGGCATATATAGTTTTAATCTTACATTTTGAAAGTGCTTATATATCTATTAAAGAAACCGGATTCAGAAATTACCAGATCATCCTCCTCGGGTCTAATTCCTTTGGCAAATCCATCTTGATACCTCCTGTTCTCCTCCTCGAGAAAAGTGCAGCGTTCTTGAAGGAAACAGAAATCCGATTTCATTGATTTTAGTTCTCTCGCAAGATAAGCCGCCTTTTTCGCCATAGAAATTGCAATCTTCAAGACGCATACAAGCAATGTTAACACAATATATTGATTGTCATTGATCGCTTATCAAATATGGGATAACAACAAGTGGAACTCACATTTTTAGCTTTCTTGAAATTCCCCAGTTCGTTTGGAATTTGCTCAGTATCTGTTCCCTTATCCCCGCCTTCGTACTCAGCAAATTCTTTAGAATCCATCTTCCGTTTCAATCCTCTATTACCTTCTTCAGTCTCATTGTCTTCTAGTTCTTCATTTGATTGTTTTTCATTAATTTTGGACTTCTCCATATTGCAATGAAGTACTTCAGACAATGTGGGTGGTCTAGCAAGGTCTCTTGCTCCCTGAAAATAATGGACAGATTACACATAGAAAACTAAGCCACTGCATAATCAGATTCCACTTCAGAAATCATAGTACAGCATGGTTCAGACTAATGGAAAGAGAATTCATAGTTAGTAATTTCAAACTTCAAGCAAACTATTTATATTTTATACTTGTTTAGTTCCACAAAAAAGTGGATTTGCAAAATTTGCAAATATATTAAAGATGAAATTTCTTTCCCTGTCTATCCCTAAATAAACTGAATGTTTAGTTTAGTCATGATTACAAACGTCAACAGAAATGGAACAAATTTTTTGACAAATGAGATTTTTTACTTGGGATCGCCGGAGTATCATTTTTCCTGTTTAAAACATTGACTGATACTATATTTTCTTGCAACAATAACCCAAGTGGAATTTAGAACCTAAGAGATTATGACTATATGAGTAATAAGTTTAACTACCTGAAGGGCGGTTTCAAGATTGCCAGATAGTTGAGACAGAGAATATGAAACAGAGTCAAACCCTCTCAGCAAAAGCAACGAATCTTCCTTCAATCTCTTTCTCCTGTCTGGTCCTCCAGCATTCTGCATACAATTTCGCAAAATACCCATTAGTTCGTTCTCATCAGAAGCCCGAAATTTAAGTATAAATCAAACTGAAAGAATATTGATAAAAACAAAACCCAAAATGCTAGATGTTCAAAAAATTAGAGAATGATAATCAATTTCAGTCACTTCCAAAATACCCATTAGTTCATTCTTACCCATTATATTTTTTCTAAGTGTAGAAATGTGTTTCTAATTTTTGAAACGGAGAGACTGGTAGTAAAGAAGAGATCTTTACTTGTGTGGGCAGAGCTTGATCAGTATGCTTCTGATTCTGGAGAAGCGTGTCAACTCGGTTATGGAGAGCACTCCATAAACGCTTATCTGAAGATGGGCTGAAGATAGGAGATGAACCCATTAAGCTTCCGGATTCCTGTAATTAAATTCAAATTAGATTTTTGAGTTAATTTATCCATTGGATTTTCATTCAATAAAGGGTGAGAAAAATCGGACCTTATTGAGTGTAATTGGAGATGGTGATGATTCAACTGAAGCTGCCATTAGAGCTCTGTTGATCCAGCTGAAACAAGATTTGAGAGAGAGAAGGGTGTAACGGCTAGTTTCAGGGTAGCTAAGTTCAATTTAAAAACATGGGTCGATGACGATAACGATCTAATTACGGCTGGTGAATCTATCAGCTGCCATTTAATTTTCTTTTTGTTTGTTAAATAGGAGCAGGACCCACTTTTTAATCGTTTTCCTTCCGTTAACAATTGTCCGCATACACCGGAAAATAATTGATACTCCACCTGTTCACCTTGAAATGTCATAATTTAATTTTGTGATTGAATTGATTATTTTTTATAATTAATATTATCTTTGTGTTAATATATTAAATTATTATTAATTTTTAAATGGTATTTTAAAAAAATTAATTTAGTATAAATTTGTTTGAGTTTTGAAAAAATTATTTCGTACAATTAATGGTATTTTTAAATTGCACAATATTTTATTGTAATTGTATTGGCTATAATAAAATAAATTTATGTAATTTTATATTTAATTATATTAAAATATAATTTTGATTGAATATATCCCAATATTTATTTTAAAATATACTCGAGTGAGTCTAATTATTACAAATTATTAAAATTTACTATTAATTTCATGTTGTGCAATTTTAAAAACACAAATGCAAGATTTATTAATTTTAAAATTAATTAATTTAAATTAATTAAAGTTTTTACAATTAAGATTGAGGGAGTAGTAAGGAGGAGGAGAGCATGATGCACTGAAAAGCCGATAAACACTATCCATCAAATCGCCCTGGCCATGGAAGTTTTGAGCATTAGGCCCATGCTAAAACAGAATCAGCGGCCCAGTTTACATAAAAATAGAGTTGGGCTTTTG
This sequence comes from Pittosporum tobira, assembly GCA_032359685.1. NCBI lineage: Eukaryota > Viridiplantae > Streptophyta > Magnoliopsida > Apiales > Pittosporaceae > Pittosporum > Pittosporum tobira. The sequence continues at coordinate 22,635 of JAUMHB010025485.1, forward strand.
GGGTTTGGGTTGAAAAGACCAATAGAGAAAGTGTACATTAATAATATTCCAGTCCTTTTCAGGTTGAAATGAATTAACTAAACAACAAAAAATTATTTGATTACTTTTTTGAATGAAGTGAAACCTTCTAATGTGCCAATCTAATCATCCCACTACTGCTTCATAGGACAATTGAATTAAATTTTCGTTTATGGGATCGTACTCCTTTCCCACCATTGTCTTAAGGTAGTTATTTTCATATACAAAATGGTCGAATTTTAAAATTATTATGAAATTAATATTTAAAATTTTAAAATTATTATGAAATTAATATTTAAAATCTACTTAATGAACGATGATATACGGAAAGTTTCCATAAAGCAATTGGAGTAACGTAGGAGTATCTCCTTTTGAAAAATACCCTTAATTTTTCTCTCAATTTCTTTGTATCTCAACTAAAGATAGGGATAGCGTCAAATTAAGACCGCGATCCATACAAGTTTTAGCAGAGAGAGGGAGAATAATAGGTGGAAGTGGGCCCACCTGTTGAGGCATATTTCATATATTAAGTTTTAATGAATTTAATATTTTTAATAAATAAAAAATATATCAAAATATTTTATTTTTATTAATTTTTTTAATATATTCATATATTATATTTTTATTATTATATAATTTTATTATACTCCCTCTGTCCAAAAAGGATGAGTAAAATATTAAAAACACATAAATTAAAAAAATTAACTTTTTAGGAGAAAACATATTTTTTTGATAAAATTATCTTTTCAAGTATATTTTATAATAATAAATAAAAAAAATTAATTTGACATAAAATAAGAATTAAAAAATAATTATAAATTAAAAGTAACTTATTAAATAATTATTTTTAAAATAATAAAAAAATTAATTTATTCTTTTTAGAACTCAATAAATATATTTTAAAATTTATATTACATATTTGTCAATATTTAGTTTTTAAAATTGGGAAGGACCAACTAGTCCAGCTCAATACTTCACACTTTTACAGTGGCCACCGACAGCTGCTTCAATTTAGGCTTAGATAAAGCGAGGAGGAGAAACATTCGGACCAGGCGAGATGTGCAGACATAATAGTGTGTGAGAAAAAATAAAATAATAAGTGTGTGTATATATATATATATATATATATATATAAACAAATTAAATAGTGAGTTCCCGTGGGAGGTGGCCTAAAAGACAACTAATTTTTAATGAGAAAAAGGAAAGAAAGTGACTTCTCTCCTTAATATACTTGCTTGAGGGATGAATAAAGAGAGGACGGGAAATACTTTCCTTAAATTAACTTCTCTCTTTTCTACCCAAAATACAATATTGATTACTCGGGCTCTGCTCTCATGTAGAAATTTCAAGTTAGGTATTTTCATTTTATAGATCTGGTTCAAGAATCTCTCTCTATGTAAGCTTCAATTTCTTATCTTTCTTGGGTTTTCTTGTTTTAATGCTTAACATTTGGTGTGCCACTTACAATTCCAATTGTTGTTTATAATGTTATGCATAAGATTAGTTCCCTTAATAAGCATTCTTTGATTTAGTAATGTATTAGTAGCGATCTTGTGGGTTTCCCATTTATTGAATTCCTTTTATCAGTTCATCATGAATGCAATGTTATGCAGTCTTTTATCAGTTTCTGTGGCCTTTCGGGTTTCCCCATTGTTTGTTTATGTGATAATCCATTCTTCAGATTGCTTAATTTAACTAGTCAAGAAGTTATTTATTTTATTTTTGGCTTAAAGAAATCGATAGATACTGAAATTTTGCTCTTTGACACTCTTATGATGGAGTTCTTGATACTGTCCCTTTGGGAATTGATGCGCATTTCATTGGCTAGATCTATTTTGCTTGCTGGAAAATTCTTGACCGTATAAATTTGCTTGCTGGAAAATTCTTGACCGTATAAATTTGCTTGCTGGAAAATTCTTGACTGTATAGGAGGACTAACCATTGGTGGAACACATTAGCAAGAGACCTTTAATTTGCAGTTTATTTTATTTAGTTACATGAAGAAAGGAATTGATTATGTCTCCACTTTCCCATAAGCAAGGAGATAGATAAATGTAAACCTTGTTGTTTTCTTATGTTAGTTTACATTCTTTTTGATTAAAGGAGGAGATTCTGTGATTTTATCAGTTGCTATCAAATAGGTTAATAAAGGAGTTAGTATGTGGTCATTTTCTATTGGGATGTGCTGATTCTGTTATCTCCATATGTACATGTACATAATCTCATAAGCACGAGGTAATGGTAGACAATTTGGAAGCTAGCAATTGCATGGAATGAAAAAAAGAATGTAACAATAAGGAGTGGGTGAATGTTTGAAAACAAGAAAAGGGCTTGGTGGCATCTGTGACTCTACTGATGAATAGGCTCAGTATAGAGTTAGTTGTTCTTAAAAAAAAAATTTAAAATAAATAAGTAAAAAGGGTTTGATTGTCAGTTGTGAGGATTGACTATTGACTATTGACAAAGTATTACGCCGTTATTTAGCTACATTGTTAAAATGTAACGAATATAGAAATTTATTTATTGAAGTATTCTAATTCTATGAATACTCTTTACCCTTTCTGAAATATCTTCAATTACTTTCGACTTTTGTATTCTTTTTACCTTGCTGGGCTGAAGTGTCGTATTTTGATTTCAATCGCTTATTCATAGTACTCTTTTGCAGCTTTGCTTTGATATGGGAACTTTGGCACTTGAGGTTGAGACACTAGCCTCAGATATTTGCTCGGGCTTGGGCCTCGAAGATTTAGGCAAGCAAAACCCTAGGAATCCCCGAGTTCTATCATGTCTTTCTTCACTTCTAGAGAGGTCCATTTCAAAAAATGAGATGTTAATGGAGACAGCACAGAGTGAAGATGTTGTCACAATATTTCATGGCTCAAGAGCACCTTCTTTGGGTATTCAACAATATATTGATCGCATATTCAAGTACTCATGCTGCAGCCCCTCTTGCTTCGTAGTTGCACAGATTTATATAGATAGATTCATTCAACGCACCAATGTTCAATTAACGTCTCTTAATGTTCACCGGCTTCTAATTACAAGTGTAACGGTGGCTGCAAAATTTCTTGATGACGCGTAAGTATCCAGACATGCTACCTATTCCAAAATTTGAGTTGCTTTGACTTTTTGAGTCAATTTGTGAGATCATAGGATTCGAAATCAATACTAATTTAACTATTTTGTTAAAAACAATTATAACTTTTGGAAACTAACTAAAAAGTACTAGTTATTACTCCCTCCATCCAATTTTTAAATGTTATAGTTTGAGTTTTATGGTCAAAATTAACATTTTTGGAGTCAATATATCTTCCTATTTTTCTGAAATATAGGCGAGAAACTATGATCATTGTAAAGTAAATGACATCTACTATTAACTTCAAGTTTTACAATTAAATAAATAAGTAAAGGAATATATAATTATTGATTTTAAGATTGGTACGTTTGATAATGAAAGTCAAATTAGGACAATTAAAATTGGACGGAGGGAGTACCACATTGTTGCTTTCAAGTTCAACACTTGCATGAATTCATATCACTTTTGAATTTTGGGATTCACAACTTGACTAGAAAAATCAGCCCACTTTTGGAACGGGAGTACCTTTTTGACTCAGATTCTTCGCACTGCGTCTTACACTAGGGAGCCTAAATGAGCATTATATTATTCTCACTATCCATATGTTTTATATATATATATTATTCATATGTTTGCAGATTCTTCAATAATGCATACTATGCCAAAGTGGGAGGAGTAAGCACCGTGGAGTTAAACAAACTGGAGATGCAGTTCCTGTTTGGCTTGGATTTCCGGCTTAATGTTAGTCTTCAAACGTTCCAGAAATACTGTTCACAGTTGGAAAATGAAGTCTCTGCAGGGCTTCAAATTGAACGACCCGTCCGGGCATGTGGAATTATAGAGTGCTGGTCAAGCAATGAAGATTCAGCTTGCGCTCAAACAATTGCCCGATGAATAATTGAATATATATTTGAAAGAATCCACATTATCTAGCACATCATCAAGTTTTTGAAAGACGAGTAAATTTCACTTGTTTTATGCTGTTTGGTTATGGAAGTACACGAGCTTTCTTAAGGTTTTCCGGGTTTTTTCAAGATCGTTCTTATTCTTTGCCGAGTGTTCTTTTTAAAGTTTGCTGTAAATACTCACTCCTTCCCACAATATATGAAATACTTCCAATTTTAGGATGTACTATATATTGTTTGCAACACTTTTCTTTATATAAAGTTTAATTTAAGTAAAATCACTATGATAGCTTCAAAGATCATGATTAACTCATAAAAGCACTTTTGTTGTCTCCTATTATCATAATCGAATTCAAATTTATTAACTTTTGGGTCATTTTTTCAAAATTTGTAAATGAGATGTTGGATAACTAGCCAACGACCAACTTAACTTCTTATTATGCATGAAAATTTTAATATTATGTATATGGGATGGAGAACGTACAAAAATTTACACGAATGCCAAGTAAATTGACCATTTGACTGTTTAAGGAAATCATGAAACAGAACTTCTGCCTCAAGAATTACTGTAATACATAGTATGTTCTTGCTCAAGAATTACTGTAATACTTAGTATGTTCTGGCTCAAGAATTACTGCAATACTTGGTATGTTCTGCCTCAAAGAATACAAGCATCTTTCAATGTTTTTTACCCAAAATAAAATACTCTGTTAGGGTTTTATACAGATTAGGTACAGCTAACTATTCTCTCAACATACCTCTCTAAATTGGGTGCACGCCCTTTATAAATTACATCAGATAAATAATGTACGAACAAAGCATGACTTTTTCATGATTGGGATTCCAAAATATTTAGACTTTACATCTCAATAATTAATTGTTGAGCTCTTCGGTAAAAAGCTCACCCAAGACAGCACTATTCTTATGTTTCCAGATTCAGTCAATGAATACCTTCAACATTCTTAACGATAAAACTCACATGGCATTACCGTGGAGGCCTCTCTAGGGAAATCCAACCAAATTTCCCTTTACGGAAATCTGCCAAGACACGGAATGCCGCTTGATGAGTGTTTCCATTGAACAAGTGATTTGCAAGCTTCTGAATAAATCTGCAGATTTTATAAGAATTATTATTTTCAAGTCCATCATTTGATATACAAATTGAAACTTCAGCTGCGTCTTTAGTCCAGAAATAGGTTCTGAAAATATGGAAGCCCAAGTTGCAAGATCTTCTCTTGCATACTTGGTGAAGCATCCCAAACCTTCTAATTGTCAGGACTCAGCCATCAAAGAATAAAAGATTGGGATGAAGCTGCCAAAAGTAGAACATACGTTTTACCACAGTTAGAATCTGTGACAATCTTATAACGTTGGCAAAGAACTTTGTTTCCTGGAAAAAAAAAAAAAAGACGGTTAATACGGGATACGACTTCGTAATTGCCCCAAAAAGTGACATGTAATTGGCATAATGTAATGTTTCAATGCCGTAAATCCATAAGCTTCTAGATGATTCCATAATTTAACAATATCAGGAGGAGAAAAATGAAAGGAACACACCAACTGATGGAAGCCTTGTAAGCATCTGTACAAGAATGGCCGCCACGTCAGCAACGTCATAGGATCTCTCCCCAATGTCGTCACATATGGCAAGCTTTATTGCAGCGGACTGATCACTGATTCTCATTGGGATTATTCCAGGGGAATCCAGCAATTCTAGCTCTGACCCAAAATGAACCCATCTTTTTCCAAGAGCAAGAAAGATAAAATTTCATTAATAGTAGTATCATAGTACTAACTAATACAATGTGGTTTTCTAATTTTGTACAGAAACGAGCAAGACGAAAAATATTTCTTTCAGAAACATTCAAATAAATATGATTTTTTTCTTAGAACATAAAGGGAAAAAAAAGTTTATTTTAAATATGAGTCATTTCTAACGTAATTTTGAAAATTAGAATTTCGACCTTTTTTCGGTGAAAGCTCTGAAGAAATTCATCATGTATTACTATTAGGGTAACACTATTAATGTCATTTGAAATTCAACAATGAAGCAACTGCTGCCAATATTCATTCGTAATTTAGAGATATCAAGTGAAGGAAATGGTATTAGATACTTGAGTTGTCTTGTAACACCAGGTCTTGGAGCAGCTGGACACATACGCCGCTTCAGCAAACGGTTGATCAAAGATGATTTACCAACATTTGGATAACCAACTATTCCAGCTCGAACCTGTAACAGCAACGAACATCCTCGTATAGCAAGATATGTAAGATGAAATGTCCATTAAATTATGGCCTAAAATAACTTACAGGGCGAGGAAGTAATCCTTTTGCTCTGCGTTTTACATTCACACCTGCAGCTAATGTCTTTGCTAGCCTCCCCATCTTCAAGGCTCCCTGCACTTTCAACAGGACATCACTAGTTTAAGCTAGGACCCTATTGACTCATTGGCTATGAGATACCTTTTATGCCATAACAACAAAACTGAAAGAAGATTTCACTGGAGAGATAATGATCATTACCTTGAAAGAGAAAAAAAAAAGGGAGAGGAAGAAGGATTCACTACATACCATTCCAAGCTTTCCATTGGAGAAGACAACCTTTGTTCCTTGGTTAGCATAATAAGTTGCCCAAGCATTGCGGTCCACAGTCGATATCATGTCCTCTCTATTTAATACTAAGATTCTTTTTCTGTTACCAAGCCATGCATCCATCTGCTCCATAAGTTTTGATAAGTAATAGAAGAATAAAAAATAGTTATGATTCAGAATATGAGGCTTGCACTCCTCAATCACAAAGGCTCTTAGATAGCATTTTAAGAAGTCTCCCCACTGACACAGTACTATCATAAAAGGAAATTACATTCCTTTTCTAATGCTAGTTATTTTAATAATTAGTTCATGCTAACCTTCTAACAGAAGTGGATTTCTTGAGAAAGGTGAAGAAGAAACTAACAAGAATGTAAAAATCCATCAATTGCACAAGCAACTCTTGAGTAAATTATAACAAGCAAATAAACCCAAACTAAAAGCTAGAAGAAATTACCTGAGGATGACTAGTGGACATTGGAATCCTTGCATCTCGTACCTCAATCACAACATCCATCAATTTTAGCTGTTCCTTAAGTTCTTTTTCAGTTTTTGCAATATGACCAGGATACCACTGCACAATTGCCAGCAGATAAGTGCACACAAATCAAGTTTCGGAATCCAAATGTGGTGACTTATACCAAACCAACATCTAAGATTGATAGACAAATCCACACGCTCTCCTTACCTGAACTGGGCATAACATCTTTGTCCAGTGATACAGATCAGTATCAAGATCAGTCCAGTCAAATTCTTCTTGACTGTCCTTGAACATGATGTTGGAGTGCAAGGTACCGTTTCCATACCAACTTGGAGTATTCCCGCCAACAATCTGCAGTGTTGCACAATTAGTTACGTTCTTCGGTTTAGTAGCTCGTCAAAAAGAATCCCACAGAAATCAACTTACATGATTGCAAGAATCCTACAGAAATCAACTTACATGATTGAACTCATTTCATAACACAAAACTTTCAGAGTATCTAGTAACCATTTATGCTTCACTCTACCACTCAACATACGGAAAAATTAGACCCCTGATTAATAAAAATTGTAGTTACATAGCAATCGAACTCATATCCATGTCTCCTCTTCCTTGCACCTAACACCAGCCCGTCCAGCTGTTCCCCACTGTCTCTTCATGGAACTTCCTCAAGTTCAGAAAAACTTGATGGCACGAAAAGGACTACAACTTTTTCTCTCTTTTTTTTTTTTTTTTAACAACTGACCATAATCTGGGCCTTCAAAAAGACATACATACAGTGAAAAATAACAATGGGGTGCAGACTTTTGTTACAAGATAAACACCAGAGAAAAATAAAGGTGGTTTCTTTTTTGCCAATGACTGAATTGAAGAATACTAATTGATGCTCCTCTTGTTACATAAAAACCTAAAGAATAAATGAAATTGCAAGCTTTCAGAGGATTTTCTTAATTGGAACGTTAAACCTCCTATAGTCTATCACAAGCGCCAGTAATTTAACTTGCGACAAGTGAGTTAACCATTTGCATTTATTTTCCTTGAATTTCTTATCTCAATTGATATCAATAAAATAGTCCACTTCCGAGTTTTGAAAGTCAATCTTCAAAATCCCAAATTTTAAAATTAACATGAGTTCATCTAATTTTAGTCAATTCAGTAGATAATACCGTAAACTATTAAAAAAAAATAGTGGTTAAAACATTTGTTTTTTTCTAATCTTTCTTGGGGCAAAGTGAGTTTTATCGTTTTCATTTATTTTCATTCAGTTTCTTACCTAACTGATAAACGCATAACATGGGTACATAATAAAATGATACCATAAATAAGGGGTAGAGTCTTGCCTGGATTGTGGAAGAAGACTTGGAAGGAGGAGGCGGCTCAGCCACGGCGGAAACTGTGGATAAAGAAGCTCTGCTGCGAGACTGATGCCGTCCACCAATTATTGTCGCAGGGCTGTTGTTGAGCCAAACTCCAGATATCTGAATAATTGCCATTTTATCTGTTTGCAAACCCCAGCACTGCTCAATCCATTTGCACTTCGTTGTGTTGAGATATTGGCGATATGGCTGACATTTGTTTGAAATTAATCTCACTCTGTAAAGGAAATCTCACTATGATATGTACTTACAGCTCGTGTCACTTTTATTTCGGTCAAAGGTCAACTTACTAAGCCAATATTTTAGTTAAAGGTCTTAGAGGTATTCTAAAATACATTATGAACACACTCTTTCAATTTTAGAATATAAAAGTATTTTATTAACACTCTATTTATGAGTTTTTTGAGTAAAAATTTTTTAGGATTTTAAACGTAAAAAGTTTAAAAAAGAAAATGATAGGAAATAAATATTTCTCAATTTTGTTAAGAAAATATAGTAACTATTTCTTCTTAAGTTTGTAGTTTGATAAGGAAAATAAAGACAAATGTATTAAAATAAATTTTTATTATTGTACATGTGTAAAAAAATTTTAAAATAAAAATTGTTATCAATTATAAAAAAAATTATTATTCAAATATTTGATTTATTATGTCAAATTGAATTTTATAGCAACCCATCTTTTGAAAGTCAAATTTATATCAAGAGATATTAGTATCAATATTAATATCTACACAAACATATTATCAAGAATAAAAATTAAAAAAAGTAATATTATAAATATTATGTTATAAAAATTATTTAACGCATTATGATTATTTTTAACTAGTTATTGTGTTTATATTTCAAACTTAAAAAGTTTTCAATTCAAAAGTATAATTTATGGGTATGTATCGTTCACATAGTGCATATAAGTAAGCTAACATATATCGTTGTGTAAATAAAAGTGATTAATTTTTTTAAAAAATAGATATATATAAACTCAAATAAAGGTTTTAGTTATATATAGATTTTATTTGATTTTATTGAAATTTTGACATTCGCTCTGGTATAAATTGAAAAACAAAACTAAAACTTATTTAATATATTTTCTTTGTAGTTTAGCTCTATTATTTATTTATTTATTTTGAAGAGAGTATATTTTTGTTGTATCATAATTTAAAATACACAATAAAATAGATGAAGAAATGAATAAGCAGCTTGTAAGAAAAAATGTGATATTTTTAATTAAATTCTAAGGTATGTAATTGTTAAAATATTTAATGATTTATTAATAAGGATAATTGTAAAATAAAGGAAAGTTACAATAAGTCAATTTTTCTTTCATTACAAATCCAACCAATTTGATAAAGAAAATAGACCAAAATTTTCTTAAGTTTTTTTTGGTTTTCGCAACTTAAAAATCTCACAAACATAGGATTTTTCAAAAAAAAATATAATTTTCCTTAGATTTCTTATGATTTCCTTAGTTTCAAAAACTTACAAACAATGTGTAAAGATTAAATATTAGGCCTATTTTAGTCAAAAACCAATATAATTTATTACCTGTAAGTTATTTATGTGAATCTTATCTATTTCATAATTGAACATTTGTTAACGAACATTGTTTGAAAATATTATAATTACAAGAGCGAAATAAATTTAATGATCGCACACAAATATTATATAATAAGAGATAATTTGTTAAGTTTTAAATAATTTTATAAAATTTTATGGGAGATAGTTTTAAAAAAAAGACGTGTGAGAAAATAAAAATTAGATAGTTTAAAAAAAAGACGTGTGAGAAAATAAAAATTTTGTTTTACTCTGATCTTTTATTAAAAAATAATAATAATAATTCATTTAACTTTTAGGGCAGATAGAGTTGTACATATGTACCAGGATACCATATTTAGGCCTTGTTTGGTTCAGCTTATTGGTGATGATTATAGATTTTTAAAAGTTATAATCACTTCAGAGTTCTGTTTGTTTCAACTTATTCAGTAAGTTGGTTTTTGATTGTACAAGCTGCTAAAACACCAATAATCATTTCTAAAAAACTAAGTTTCAGAAACTTATTGAATAATCACTTATTCAAAAACTACATCAAACAGAACTAATCATTTATTCAATAATCTAATTATTAAATAATTTATAATTTATTTTCAAATAAACTGTACCAAACGAGCTATAAAACTCTCAACGTCACCCCAATAAAATTTGGTAGTAGGTATGTCACTCTCCATAAACGGGCATTCCTATATTATCTTTGTTTCTTAAAACACCAAAAGCTTAATAAAATTTGTGAGAATAACGCTTAAAGGTCATTAAATTGTCATTTACAATTTAAATTTAATTTTAAATTTTTGTTAAATTTATATTATAAATTTAATTTTTTAATTTTTTAATTTAATATATCAAATATAATCTTTTATAGCGTTTGAGCTTAGGAGATAGCATGGTGCGGGTTTAAGTCATACCCGCACCCAATTATAGTACGGGTTTGAAGAGTCCTAGCAACCAAACTCAACCCAACCCAACACAACCCATTATTCGTGAATTGGTGCAGATTTTATTAATGCATATTTGGTGCGGATTCGTGCGAATTATGTGTTCATTAATATGACCATATTGTAGATACACTTGACAACTCGTGTAAAATTATAATTTATAATAGTATACTTTATTTGAGTTTCATTATATCATTTATCATATTAAACATGTAAGTTTTAGTGTCTTATAATTAAACAATGCAATCTCTTACGTCGAAGCGAAGTGGAATCCATTTAATCAATTAAATAAATGAAATGCATAACTTCCAAAATGAAATATATTTGTTATGACCATCCGACTCTTAACAATGATACTAAACATTTAAAATAAACTCACAAGAAATTGGGAAAAAATTTAATGAAAAAAAAAAAAGTTAAGTTAATATTTAATTTTTTAAGACACTAAAGAAAAAAATTGAATTTTATTAATTATGTCAACAAGTACACAATATACATAGACATAAAATTATTCACGCATATAATATACATATATATGATAACTTTTGGTGCAGATGCGAGTTTATTGGTACGGATTTTATTCAAACCCACACCCATAACCATATATTTATTGGTTTTTATTTTTTTGACTACACACAAAACTATTGCTGCGGGTCGTATGAAATTTGCAAATTCAAAACGATTTTTTTATTTTTTTGACTACACACAAAACTATTGCTGCGGGTCGTGTGAAATTTGCAAATTCAAAACGATTTTGCAAATTCATCCGGTTCTTTACTCTCCTCTGTTTTGAGTTCCATAATCAAACAAAGCACCGAGAAAAGTAGCGGGTCGTTTTGCATATATTTAGACTATTGTTTCCTTTGTAAGAATAAACATATTAAGAATATATTGATTGGATGAAATTGAATTCTATTTTTTTATTTTTTTTCAGGTTCAGATCTCACCACTAGGCTAGAAAGATAAATCAGGATCAATAAATATCGACCGCGTTTTACTGTTTCCAAAACAAAAAGGGTAGATTGTAGACCAAGCAAGTTGGGATCCTATTGACTTTTCCTTTCCCTTCTGTTCTGAATTTCTAAAATTCACAATTTTCATGTAATTCATTGACATTTGAGAAAGAAAAGACATCATCAAATTCGGGAATTCGCATTAAAGAAAAATGTTACAAATGTGTTTCCCAGATCAAGTTTATAGCAAACAAGTTTTGCATCATCCATTTCTTCAATGGCTGTGACAAGGGAGCAAATTACTACTTTCTATACATTCTTCTTCCCTTTTCTCTGGTTAGCATTCTTCTCTAAATAAAATTAACCCATCAAATCAAAACTCAGGTCCCCCACAAATTAAGTTTCGATAGGCCTAGTAAGCACCATTTCAAAGTAATTCCGCATCTCTGGTAATTTACGGCGTACCAGATGCGAGTACCTGGCATTTCACGTATCCAACATTGTCATTAGTAGATGTAGAACAAATAAATAAATGAACAAACATCACAACTAAATATCAATAATGCCAAATTAGGGGTGTTAAACGAGCCAAACCTTCGCTAACAAGTTCGAGTTCGCCTTGAGAACAAGTTCAGCTCGTTTAAATCAAAGGGCGTAAATGAACCGTGCTTTCACGTACAAACTCAACCTTGACTCATTAAACTCAAGTTCGAGCTCAATAAAAGCTCAAACGAACTGACTCAAGCTCGGAAGAAAAGCTTGTTTAGCTCGATGAGCTCAGCTCGTTCGTTTACATCCCTGTATGCCTCTACTCGTTATCTTTGAAAACATATATTCTTTAAATTGTTGGACCCACTAAAGTGGCATCATGGAACCTTGATCAATACACAATGTTCAGGAGTTAAAGTCTCTCTTTCGAGTCATACAGGTTGATAGATCCAAGTAGAGATGTAAAACTCCTACGGATCAGACTTGACAAGAAACGAGCCAAATCCCCGGCAGAACCCCATCAACGCCAACATTAATCACTTGTTCAAGGTTCTCTTTGCTTCCTATCTTGTTCTTGTTTTACCTCATTTATGTCTCTTCCCCTCAATCTGTGTCTTTCTTCTCTATCCTAGTTTTCTTGTGTGCTCTAGTTTCTTAAATTAGTTTGTAAGAGTTTATATGTTTGATGAATTTGTAGTTGATTCCAGGACAACTTTGGGCAAATTTTGATGCTCAGATGTTATCCTGCAAATTGAAAAGTTGAGGGCCTTGTCTGGGTCTGAATTAATCAGCCAAGCCTAGTGAGAGCTGTTTGAAAACTAGTCACATCTGTTTTGGGACACATTTTCTCAAAAACCAGCCGTAACCGGCCAAGTACACCTCTGACTATAAGAAAGTATGCTTCCGTGAAGAAATCTGTTGCTTTCTATTTATAACTAATTTCCAATTTAAGTAAGAGGTGGTCTTTGGTTTACTCTGACATGGATTAAAGGCATGCCAAGAAAAACATATTGACCAATGTTTTCAACTATTATATTCAATAAGTTGAAGTC
>JAUMHB010025486.1:0-24044 GCA_032359685.1 Pittosporum tobira
AAAATAGAAATTAAGTCATTTAAATTGGAACGGAGAGAATAATATATGAATCATACATAATTAAGAATGAATCCCCTAGAAAAAAACACTTGTAAGAGGTCTCAGGTTTTAGTATCCCGTACATAGTTCGCGAAGTTATTTTTTCCCTTATTAATTTAAGTAGAGCTCTTATTCCCCCATTATTAGGTAGGATTATTTTTCCTATTATTGAGATGATTTGACCTATTATTTTGGGTTTAATGGTACAAAGTCTCATCTCCTTTACCAAGTGAGATTTCTGGTCCATTATTAATATTATGCAATTAAGATGTTCTTGTGGGATTAGAACATTGGTTAGTCTTAAATTAATGTTTTCGTAAGTATAGTGGAACCATTGTCACCACATAAATATGAACAAAAACAAACACAACTTTATGGTTAAACCAATAACAAATTTCAAATATAAATGCTGATTTCTGTATACGATATTTGTACACCCAAAATTGATAAAGCGATTAAAATATCCTCCATAAATGCACAACATATTTGTACATTAAATATATAGCCATCTTTATCTTCAACATCTTTATTACTTGCCCGATTCAATATCAACAGCATTTGGTGCATGCTAAGGCATTTAACATAAGAAAATCTCCATAGAAGGAAAAAAAAAAAAAATTGCTCGATTCCATGCGTTTCTTGGCGTTGGAGGAGACAATTTAGACAAGTTTTGCATCCAAAAATGATTTTCGGCGCAAATTAATTGACTTTGCACTAGAGGCGATGTAATTTTTGGTCGCCATGGACTACGATATGCCTAACGTAAGGATAATAAAAGCTAAGTTTGTATCATAAAATAATATTTATGGTTGCTAGATGAATAAAATTATTGAACAAATGGTAAATTCAGATCAAGATGAAATCAACAAGAGAGGAACGCTTGTTAACCAAACGAGATTTTGTTGCAGGTTTAAGGTCAATTTCATCTCAAAAATATGTGGATCATGGTTTCTAATTTTATAAAGGGTATTTTAGTCGCTTTATCAATTTTAGGTGTGTAACTATCACTTAAAGGTGTGCAAACTAGGTACCCTGAAAATATTTGTACCAACAAAATTTTCGGTTTTTTTTTTTGTTTCTCTCCGTGTCCAATAGTCATTTTAGGAATGATTAATCCGGAATCGAGTAAGTTATCGAACCCCTTATTTATACCAACAACATCTCCTTATTTAAGAAAGGAGTAATGCTATTTGTACTAAGATGCATTTAGTTAAAATCACATGGAAATCGTTTTACTCTTAAATGGATATCGTAAACCCCAAATTTATAGATATGTTTTTTAAACAAATTCTTAATCTTTAAATTAAATGTCCAAAAAATACTAGCGCACCTGGAATATTTAGAATGGCCGGACATTCGAAAATTGCTAACTTAGAAGCATTCCGAATGCAATATGCTAACTGAAAAACTGCGAACTTGAAAGATGAGCATCTGGAATGTCTGGTGCGGGGACATTCCAAGTGCTCATGTTTTCGAATGCCATAGTTTGTCTTTGATTAACGTTATGGATTTAAAATAAGAGAAAAGGTGGATATATTACGTTACGAAATTATATATATATATATATATATATATACATTACAATTAAAAGTTATAACGCAATTAAAAGTTAAAAAGATGTAAAATGTATTCTTTTAGAGAATTTTCTAATGATGCACAAAGGGAAAAAAGAAAAAAGATTGACACAGAAATGATAAATTGAATCAAAGAAACAAAATGCTTAAGAAACCATGCATGTATGAAGACCATTACAATCCTCTTTATGTTTCTCTCTAAAAGCCATGTATAACCTTGCTGCATGTTCGTTTGATCCAACGAATTCCATTCTTGAACGACCTCTTTATTTTACCTTCCGCAGCATACAGTTTATATGTCGCGATTCGTTTTCGTCTCTTCAGGTCTGCAGAATTTAACCACGATTTCTTCAACGACGGCTTGCCCACAGCTCTCATCATGCCATAATGAGAAGGGAGAGCGCTGGACCGATCCTCCAAAACATTACTCCCGTTATAAGCGCTTACATTCATGTTTTGCCGGAAAAATCTTCGACCATTGCCCCAGAAATCTTCCATTTTCGCCTCTCTCTCCTCTTTTCTTCTCATGTTGGTGTCACCCTCTCTCTTCTCCTCGAGTGCAGGTTTGAGGGAGAGGGAGGGGGAGAGAGAGAGGAAAAATTCACAAAAAGTTAAGGGTATGTTGATATTTAGACTTTATACAACTAAGACATATGAAAGAAAGGTTGAGATTGTGAATAGGTTGCCGTTGTTAACTACATCCTAACGTAAAGTAATAATATGTGAAGCATACAATTGTCTAATAATAAGGGTCAAAATTCAAAGTACGATGCATTTTAACGAAAATGGTCAATTTTAATTTGACCTTTTAAATAATACTCCATATATCCAATGATGCTTATTCGAACTAGTTTATCTAGTTAAACGAACTAAACTCAACAAAAAAATAAATCAACCAAGTTCCGACATGACACGCTCGACTGATTAAATAATCTCACAAATATTAAATACTTTTTATTTAAAACTCCCGCAATGGTACATGAATTAACCAAGTTGATCGCGAACTCGAACTCAACTTCTTTATATTTGTTTATTTTCCTAAAGGATCCAAGCTCGAAATTGAACAAAATCCCACTTGTCATAATGAGCGTAGCTTGAACATGAAAAAACTCGACTCACTGAGGTTTGAGAACATTACCACTCACCTCGGCTCGTTACATTCCTTTACTAAGTGGTAGCGGGCAATCGGGCATACACCATGCCCCAAATACTCGCAGGTGAAGGCTCTGGCCAGAAGTTGATCAAAAATATCATAGCATAATTTAAATTAAACCTTTCATATTACTTCCTTTAGCATAAATCATAATTATAGTGATCAACTGATATGCATGTTAAAGTTTAAATCGAACTATTTAAAATTTTCCGCCAGGGTAAAATGATAATTTATCACAACACATATTCACAGAATCAGACTTCACCATAACCTTATCATCTTTTTAAGCTAACTGGAACTATAACAGATAAAAACAGTCGATGCAAGTGAAAAAGAACCATAACGGAAACCTATAATTCTAAATTAATTCCGAAGCTTTGTCAGTTTCAGCATCGAACTCTTTCATATACTTCCTTGGTTTGCCCATGTGACGAACCTGTATTTACCCCAACATAAATTAAATTGAAACAATTAATATTATATGGTGAATTCAAATAAACGCATGAATAAATTGTAGTCTCCAATTCACACACACACACACACACACATATATATATATATATATATAGTTTAATGTAGGTTTTAACTTATACTTACAATGTGCGATTTCCACTCCATTTTGCTATCCCCAACAGAATTAGGGCTAACAGGAGGTGAATGGCCACGCACATGTGCAAAAATGTGAACGAGGACGGCAGCGTCAAGAGCAGCATATTCTAGCTGCATATCCATTCATAGTTAGGCTTTGGAAATACGCAAGTTTTGTTCAAGCCAGAATAAGTTCAAACTAAAAAATTGTTCATATTATTTAATGACTTCAGCTACGAAATCAAAACCAAAAAACCAAACCCACTACAAAAGAAAAATGGAGCATGAACTCTAAAAATCACTTTCTGAAGCTCAAAGTTCTATTTAGTTTCCAATGGTGTCATTTGCCTCTTCAGGCTCGCTCTCTGCTGAAAGTACAGCCAACATAGCCAGTTGATAATAGAAGCCAAAAGTTTCAGCAGGAAAGAAATGATCACACTACCCACCCACACACATATGTTAAGTTGTTCCTAAGAACATACCAACATACAGGGTGGCTGTACAATTGCCTAAAGCAGAGTTTCTAATAAGTGCTGGTCCAAGTCGAGCAGAGTACTAAAAATTTCAGAAACCATGACAAAATCATATTAACATGCTTGGGAGTGGGTGAATCGGCCACCAACCGAAGGTGGTCTACATAACTCCATGTAATTGTCTCCTAAGGAATTATAAAATCTGCCTATAAGATAATGATATGAAACACTACCTGATTCGGAGTTAAAGGCCGTTGCTCCCAATTGCTATTTCGTCTTGTCTTGTTCAATTCAGATCCCAAGATTTTCTAATTCATTAAACAACACCGAAACAATTAAAGTGACATTTTACAGAAGCCAAAACGAAATCACATATGTAAAGAAGAATTCAAAAAAAATAAAATAAAATCTGAAGTGATCAGGAAATAGAAATTAACTAACAATTTTAAGGAGTAACTACGCGAAGTAGCAGTCACATTTCCAAGTTACCTTTGCCAAGCCAGAAAGACCACCCCGAGGTTCATTGAATAAATTCTGAATATCCAGTAGCATCTCATATTGCTTGAAACACTCAAGATCTTCATAAGAAAGAGCCAGCTGCTTCACATCACACTGGAGGTTATAGCCTACAAGTTGTAAGATTACAAGGAAATCAAAAACCGTAGCACCAAGACACAAATCCCAAAAAAAGCTGGAAACAGGTCTATCATACCGAGTTTTAAAATTTTAGGAGAATGAAATATGCGAGTGAGGCAGTTGTCTAAAATATTAGGCACATCTTCATATAACTTTATCAGGTCAAAGATATAGACCGTCTTTTCAGAAGCAATTTGAATGATAGAAACCTGTAACATGGAAAATTTATCTTGTTAACAGAGAGTAGAAACCACTTGAACAAGGATGACTATTTTAGAGGGAAAAAAAATCCTGATGAGTCATTTTTAAGATGCCTATGCTTTTATGGGCCTTACTTTCACAAACAAAAGTTCTTCAACTCAATTATAACGAGCAGCAGAAGGAAACTCAATAGAAAAACCAAAAGAACACCACAAACACATAGAGAGGATTAAACAACACACACACATACACACACACACACACACACACACACATATACATATCCAGATCCCGAATAAAGCAAAATGGTCTACTGAGATATGAGAAAAAACAATCACTTTCTGATTTTTTAAGAAGAACAAACATAAGTAGTATTATATAACTTCATAATGCATATTTATGGTCTTCATGTATGCATGCTATCATTGAGGGCTTCCTTCAAGGCTGATAGGTAGCTAAATTTGCATGCAGCCAGATCGTAATAAAATGAGTTTTCAGACAGATTTTTTTTAATTATATAGACAAGTATTCACCTAGAGTTTTTATGGCAGAAAGGATAATACACCAAGATTAATTTGTAACAAAAACTTAGGCCCTGAACCATGAGGAATTCAAATGAATGTAAAGGGGTAATTTGGAAAACGAAGTACAATCTACTAGGTCAACAACTTATTCTACATAGGATGAAAAAAGTATTATATATATGCACACACACAGACGCATTAAAAGCTAATCAACTCTCGTCTTATCCAAATCAGACAGACAATACTTAACAATTAAGAGATGGAAGGGTATAACTATATCTGTGCTCTAAATAAGTTAAAGGAGATAAATCAAGGTAGCGTCACACAAAAGAGATGATGCATCTAGACAAGATAATAGATCACTTACATGCAACACAAATTGAGTAAGGTGTGTAAACTTGCAATTTAGGCAATCAAAAAACACGGGCATATATGTGCTATTTAAGTAATTTTTCCTTTTTCCTACTTTGAAAGTGTTTAGTTACTGTTATTCCTATGGGCACTACTCATGCCAGGGTGTAGTTCAGATGAAGAAAATATGGAAAAGATAAGTCTTTTGTAAGTCATCCAATTAACTGGCATTTGCTTACCTTTGGTTTCTTGCCTTTCTCATAAACAGGTTTCCATTCACAATCAATGCCTACGACTTTGCTTCCCTCAATGTGGCATGTTGCATCACGCAAACCACTGACCTCATCAACCCAAATTATGTCTTTCAAAGACAATTCATCAAGATTTAAAAAGCGATTAAGTTGCAGGCTTGACTGAGTTTCTGCATACATTAACACACAATGATTAAGTGTGTTTCTATTTTGATGGTCAATAATTGATCCAATACATACAATCAGAAGCAAACTTTAAAATAAGAAAATGAAGAAAATAAAAACAAAATAGATACAATGGTCAATGTGAACATTTGCTTCATTCATTCACATCAAGCAAAAAACTTGGAAACCAAAGTTAAGAAAAAAGCATGAAAAAGAGTATGTAGATTACGAGATCCAAGTGGGGCCAATAGCAATAAGACTGAACCTCCCCATTCCTCCCCCCAACAGACAGAAGAGATAACATTGAAATTAATTTGAGCGCAATGTAATAGAGAGATTTGAGAAAGGTCCTTGGTCGGACATGCATATAGTAGGACATAAGTTTTGAATAAGAAGAACAAAATGAAGGGGTTCAATGATTTTGGATGTCCAAGAACGGAAAGGAGGTTAACTAAGAGAGGAACGGGAGTAGTAGCATTGTTTATCTAAAGAAGATAATATTATTTATCCACCAAAGTAATTTCCAATGCTAGTGTTGAAGATGCAGATATGACAAGAAAAGGAACATCCAACATACCTTTGACATTCGCAAAACCTTTGATGGCATAACGATCACAGAGCTCTTCGACCTTCTCGAAATAGCCAGCTTCCATTGCCAGATACACCTTTAACAGCAGTTTTTAATGAAGAGAGTACGAGTTCCACATCTATGTATAGCACACATTGTTTAACTAAACTCATGTCATAGTTTACAATATCATTTTACTAATAAAACTGTTAATAGTAATCCTACTATGCAAAAGATTCTTAAACAACATTGATTACATGTAGAAACTTGACAAATATGGTTCAACACTCAAAGCTGTCTTGATACTATTTCTATTATGAATTTAAACAATAACGCTATCTAGCAGGAGAAATCAATTTTCATTAAGGCACCTGGGGCTGAATGAAGATAAAGTGATGAACCGAGCAAGATTTATATGGGCAGCCCTACGACCAACTGGTCCAATCATTGAAATGTTCACAAATTGAGGCTGAAGAAATTATAACACGACGGATCCCAAATGTTCTACCAAACATGACATTCCAAAAGACGTGTGATTGTTACAGTCGACTATATCATTAGTGATTGGTTAAGTAACAAATGTGATAATAACTTTTAATCAGGCAGATTGACCAAGGAGCTAATATTAATTCCACTATGAGCATGTAAATATCACCAGACGGATTGAACCTTGACTTAGGTTTTTGATAGAAAAATATATTTTATTAAAAGAATTGACAGATTACGAGTACATAGGAACAAGGAGTCCATCCACCCAATAACAAGCGGATGAGTTGGCTCATACCGAAGTTTAAAGACACAAGGTAAGTTGACAAATTGGGTGGGCAGCCTCAGACCAATCAGTTTGAATTTAAACAAGTTCAACAAACTTGACTCTTACAAAAATAATAAACTCATGATTAAAGCTGAGTTAGCAAGCAGCAACTATCACCAGACAAGTTTCATTCTGAGTATGGATAACTTGCTTCCTCTATTGAAATTTCAAACATGCAACATAGTCTACTGTGGCCAATCCAATGTTATGGCATCACTGTGCCGCATTGAAATTGATTCAACACCCGTCACTCCCATAGAGGCTTATATGTAGTATATTTGTGATGTGTAACAGAAAGGACACCAAAGTTTTGAGTAATATGATAGACGGTTGGTATCAGGAACAAACTTTATTTTATTCCGGTTTTTTCAAGTTCATAATCAACGCCAAACAATTACATTATGCAGTTTTAAACCATATAACCTGCTTTGAATGGTGGCATATTTGAATCACTTTGATGTGTGTTTCTCGTGTCATATTCATCATCCTATAATCTAGGTATGATTAAAATAAGGATTTCCCGGTTTAATAGAAACAGAATGCAAAATGTCCAGTTTTCAATTTCTGCACAACAAATAGCAAAGTACATGCAATAGTGAAACAAGATATTAAAAGAAAAGATTGGTAGTTGCTAATGTTCAGCGTTACTTACCAAATATTCAAGAAGTTGTTGGTCACTATTTGTTCTAGCTTCTGCAATGTCCCATAATCCCTTTTCTACTAGCTTCTTTAAACAGCTGCAATTCAGCAGATATATAATTTTAGTAGGAATAAAATAGAAATTTTTTGAAAACATTAAGACTGTATGTTTTGAAATTGTGCATGAAGGATTGGACTATCTTTTACCTTTTTGTACACATAAGCAATATCCAAGTGCTTCTTAATCCTTAAATTAGTCCCAAGTATTACAACTATGGACTACTTCTTTCCCTTCCAAGCCATTTGATACCTCAAAAGGGGTACTATTTAATTCCAAGTTTCTCCATGGGATTATATAACCCACTTTGAGGTATCAAATGGCTTGCAGGTAAAGGAGATAGTCCATAGTTGTAACCCTTAGGACTAATTGAAGGATTACAAAGCACTCATATAGTGCTTATATGTAGAAAAAAGTAGAAAATAGTCCAATCCTCCATGCACAAATTCAAAACAAACATAGACTAGGTGTACCAGCATGTGACCATGCATGGAACGAAAAAATTAACCTACAAGGCAACCTGAGACATCAAAGTTTACCTTTCTTTGCCATGTTGATACACTTCGGGAAATTCATTCTTCAAATTATTTTTCTTTATGACATCATAAGCATTTTTTAGCAGAAACCTATCAATATATTGCTGGACAAGGGAACACAACACTGACTTCCCCATAAAAGCAGCCCACTTTTCTGCTGCTCTGTACTCTTTGCTTTCCAACATTTTAAACAGAAAAGCCTGTCCTGACTGGCGGAGAGAGAAGTGTTCCAGCAGAGTTACTGCTGTCATAAATGACTGGGACTCTATCAAATCAAAAATATATTGCTCAACAAATGCTTTTGCTGCGTCATATTCATTACCATTTTTCACATCTAAATTGCCCAAAACTTTCTCAATATTTTCCAACCTGATATCAAACGCTTCAAGTATCTTTATAAGGACCCTTTCGTCATGGCCATTACCCCCAGCAGTGTTGTTGATAAATAATTGTGCGGCAAGGAACTTTGCTCCAAGTAAGTCTTTTTCGGTGGTCCCCGTTTTTAGAAAACGACGAAGAGCAGATATTATCAAGTGACTGAATCCTTCACAATATAAATCAAATATAGGCAAGACATAGAGGCAGTGAGCAACAAAAATAGCTGGTCCAGGTCTGGGAGCATTATATAGCACTTGATGGACTGTTTGCTGAAGATAATGAAATTTCGCTGTTGCCTTGCATGTGCCTATCAAATACAAACATTAGCAAAAAATTATATGCATATTTATATGAAAAATTATATGCATATTTATATGAGTATATATATTATGTGTCTCAGCAATATAGATTAAAGTACAGACGAGTTAAACAAATAAATATTTTTAAAATTTTTTTTTTTCTGGTAAGTACATATAAATCAATTTATATAGAAACTTCAGCAATAATTTGCAATATAAAGGACTGAGAGGCACTATAACCTAAGTCTAGTGGCCTAAAATTCGTTCTACTATATAAACCTTCAAACTGCACTTGATTGGCAACTACAAAACCTCAAGGGGGTGGGAGAAATGGCACAGGCCTTGAGAAGTAACCTCAAGATTGCTGGTTTCAATCCCCATCCGGAGCCAATTTACTTTTCGAAAAAAAAATTGTCAACTATAAAAACATTGCAAGTATAACACTCACCCAACTAAGCGTGAAATAAACCTAAGAAACTTGTTAGTACACTTCCAATTTTGGAATTAGAATCAAAATTATCTGGGTTTTTCACTCAGTACAGTTACAAAACAACCAGCACAGACAGCTGATTTCGAGATTCGCTTCAAGACATATCATGATAAAAGAATGGTATTGAGCATAAGCGCCACATCAAAGGAAATAACCTTGGGTAGTTCGGCTTAATAAAAATAATTATAATTATAATTATAATAATAATAATAATATTAATAATAATAATAATAATAATAATAATAATAATAATAATAATAATATCAAAATTTTGAAAGGAAAGAGAAAATTGTACCGCGGACATAACATTCTTTTAAGAGGTACAGAAAAACCACTGGAGAAACATGGGTAAGATCAGCAAAAGCATGCACAGATATAGCCCATGCTTGATGAGTTGTGCCATTGTCGTGCTCTCGACCGCTTCCCGCCAAACCCATAGCAAAAATGGTGGAGAACCTAATAAAATATAAAAATGAAGCATGCTGAGGAAGTAAAAATAATGTACCACATACTTTATGTAAATGCTCCACAGGAGAAGCCAATTTTGTATCAGAAGAGGAGTGATAAAGCTACTTTTACTAAAAATGTAGTTTTAAAAGCTAGAAAAAGGCACCTGTGGTTTTGAGTTAAGTGACACAGTCAATCAAGTCATGACATGTGGCCAAAGTAACACCCATTTTTACTCTCTATGTCGCTTAGATCAAAACCACAAGACTACATGTCCTGAAGTGGGATTTGGGGTAAAACACGGGAGATAAAAATGTATATTACTCAAAATAAATAAATAAATAAATAAACCAAAAACACATTTTAACTGATGGTGCCTCTTCACAATTCAAAATATTACACATGTAAAGAGAAAGAAAATCAATTCATTCCGGTTACAATTGAACGTCAGATATGTGAAGAAAAGATAGATCACTATAAAATTGAGAAAAAAAAAAAACTACTGATAACATGTACATTATCAAACCCAATGAGTAGTGTCAAAGAGTAAAAAATTTTAGAATGGAAGACATATTCAGGTCATTTCTCTTTAATCATAGAATTGCAAATTCTTACTAATTCTAATTATAGGTTGACTTTATAAATAAACTAGATATTATATTGATGCACTGAAAACGCACACATGTCATACTATATATGGGGTTTCCTGTTTCCACATTTGGCATGTCGTCTCATATCTGTATTTTGTATCCCTATCCATGGATCCATGCCTTCATTGTATTTATCTATGAGAGCAAGGAAAGGACAAAACCTAGGAACTAAGAGTTCATGGACTCTACAAAAATTGCTGATTACTTGTTTTAGTGATTAGGATGTCATAGTTAAGGAACTTAACCAGATGTGATGTGTTTCACAGGACCTATCTATCTAACTCTGCTCTCATCCAGCAAAATCAGCAAAATAACCAACAAGACCCAGATAGAAGTCAACCAATATCATGGCACAGAGCTTCTAGTGCTACTAGTTGTTTTTTCAAATATAGAGCGGCATCATTTTTCATTTAAGAACAGTAATTCTCAGATAAACAATATCAGTAAACCAATGACCAGTAATGGATTAAAGGTGATCCCTCTAAAGTTTCTTTTTATAAGTGATCCCACCAAAGTTTCTTTTTACTATATATAAGTGATCCCGCTTAAGTTGAACAGAAAATATCTGCAATAGTACAATCTATGTGTGAGATCATGGGAAAAAGTTAAAATAAAGTGCTAAAAGCAACTAGTATATCAAACAAGAAGACTACCAACGATAGCAAGGACATCAGAAAAGATAAGCCACCAACTACAAACTCAAGACAACGACGATATTGACGAGAACAAGGAAAGCTTTTGACTTTTTTCCAATTCGTACACAAGAACCAGGAAAAACATTTTACACTTAAATCCTACAGTCTCATTCCAAGTTAATTCTAGTCCAGCATAGCCAAAAAAGGGTCGAACCCAGAGAACGAAACTCCCGCTAATAACAAGGTCGGTCATCAGCAAAACCATTACAGAAAAATCATTTCATTAACAAAAAATTGCAACCAAATATGGCAAATAATAGCTTTAAAGAGACAGAAATCATGAGATTAAACATATTATTCACTCTGTCAAATACGTTCCCCCAATATAACAGTTACAGATCAATATGAAACATAGAATCGCATCATTTCAGCATTAATCAGAAAGAAATAGAGAGGAACTCACCAAATAAATTAGCTTATCCAACGGTTATTGAATTTCCGCTTTTTTTTTTTTGTGTGAGTGTATGTATAGAACTATTTTTCTCTTTCTTTCTCTCTCGAACGCAGTGTACTTCAATATTCTACTTATGTTACAATGTGTGTGCGTGTGTGTGTGAGAGAGAGAGAGAGAGATAGAGAGAGAGTTTTAAACCGCCATTCAAAAGAGCCCTAGGCAATCCACGGTGTCGTTTGGCAGAGAATGCAACAATTGTGTGCTTCTCTTTCTCTCTCTCTCTCTAAAAAATAGAGCGACAGAAGACGCGAACGGTGGTGCTGTTTGGTGCTATCTTGCACCGGGTACGTCACTGTACTTGTTCTTACGACGGAAACAAGAAAGTGATGACGGAGGCCTTTTCTGACTTTTCGTCTTTTAATGGTAATGGCTGCCGTCGAGACCACTGGTGAACGTGGCTTGTTAAACGATTGAGATGATCGTGACTGTTTATTTATTTATTTATTTAAAAAAAAAAAGGGCCCACATGCTTGTGGACGATGATAAAGTAGACATTGAAGATCTTAGGAGTCCCCTCTGTACCAAATCAATTGTCGAATTTGACACTTCTCCAATGTTTGTATGACATCGATGAGAAATGTGCACGAGAAACCTGTGATATGCACCCAAGGAAACATGAGAAAAGTGCGGACTTTTAAGATATAGTTTTAAATTGTTCAACTGTCCCGGATGTTTGAGCATGTGATTGATATTATTTTTGGATGATCTAATATTTTTAAACAAAATTACATTGAATTGATTAATTCTTAAATAATTATTAAAAAATAATAATATTCATATATATATATATAAACATAAATATTTAAAAAATCAGTTAATTAGTTTATATCTTTTATTTGTATTTTTATTATTTTTGAACAAAATTATCTATCAACTCAACATTTAGTTCCACGAATAAGTTAAGACAAAAAAAATTATTTCAAGTGTCTCACAAAGTCAACCAAAGCTTTAAATATAGACAATAAATAAAATAATTATGAAATTAAATGTCACAATCTCGTTATCTTATTCACTATTTTAATATTAATTAAAAGTTTATTACATTCAATATTTAAAATCATGCACATTGTGAAACCTAAATAGATTTTATGTGTTTATTTGATTCAGTTAGAGAGTTTTGGTCCTATTTAGTTTGTTTCCTTGTTTTTTTTGATTCAGATAAAAATATTTTGGTACATTTGGATATATTGTTCTATTTTCTTGAAAATAAGAAGACTTACAAAAAAGATGTTAAATCTCCTTGAAGCTCCAATTATTCTAATCCAAGTTAAATTCCACAACCCACCCCCCCAAAAAAAAAAAGAAATTATATATTGATATAAAACTAGTGACAAATAGTTTTGTTTAACAACAAAAGTTATATCTTGGAAAATTATTTTAAAATTTGAGGTCTTAATAATATTCAAGAAATTGAGAGAAGAGTATAGCACTCATTTGGTTAATCTGTAACCCTACATCAATTCACACCAAACTCGCATTCATATAACCTACACCAATCCATAAATAATTGATTGGGGGTGCGGTTATTAAAACTTTCAAACCTGTAATGCAATTTTGGGTGTGAATTTATATCAAACTCCCACCAACCCACACCATCCTACCCCCAAAAGTAGACCACTTCTACTGCTTATATTAAGGCAAGATTAAGATTTTGTAATACTCTTTCCGTCCAAAAAAGAATTACTAAAATATTTAAAGTTCTCAAATTAAAGAAAATTAGTCTTGATGAGAGAGAAAGATTTTGAGCAACAAAAAAATTGAGTATTTTTATAAAATTCTTTTTCTTTAAACATACACCACATATTTTTAGTAATATATGTGCCTACATTATTTATTTTATGACAAAAAAAAAAATTCAACCTCATTCTTTTTTAGATAGAAAGAACACCAAATATCATACATACATATATATACATATATGCTTAAATATGTAATTTAGTTTTCGTTATCTCGTTTGAACTACATAAAATCTAAATTTGCACACCATATATTTCATCTATGGTGAATGGGTTTAATGGGACATAACAAGAATATATTTTATCACTATTTTTAACACAGTACTATTTTAATTTAATGTATAGCTAAACTGTGTATATTAATGATTAACAACCATAATTAATTTCATACTATTATATTTTATAATAAAATAAAATAATATATATATGCCATGAAACGCTTTTAAAATTTGAATTCAAATAATTTTTTTAATAATTTTTTAACACTTCTTCATAACTTCTAACTCCTCTAAAAACATCTATTTGTAGCAGTTTAAAAACAAATTCACATTTAAAATTTAATTATTTTCTTTAAATAGTTTAACTAATAAGCTGCATTCATGGAAAGGTCAGTTAAAAATGTATATTATAATAAAAGTTTTATTTAAAAAATTACTTTATTTTATTTATTTATTTATTGTAATGACGAAATAGAACTGTAAATACAACCTTATCAAATTTGGAATCATTGAATTAAAAGCTCGATTTGAAATATTAACGAATAAAATATAAGTATATTTAAAAGTTCAATTAATTATTTAAATCTTATCAAATTACTTTTTGAGAGAAGATTTTGAGAAGTAGATTTTGTGTGTCTGTCTTCCTTTGGTGCACAAAAGTAATATTTTTATTTTATTTTTCTATTAATTTTCAGTATAACACATTTGAAGACTTTAAATTAACTGTTTGGACTCGATTCATTTCGTATTTAACTTGATAATAAAACGAACCTTAAACAAATTTTATTAAAAATTCAATAATTTATATGAATAAAATTTGAGCAACTCAATATTGAACTCAATTCGATTTATTTATACTTTGTGACTAAAGTCTCTCGGTTAATATTTTCTTTTGCCCCCGAAACTTTGGCCCCACAAAGGGCCTCAATGGTGTTTTTAAATTGCTTATAATGTCTGCTGTCAAATAAAAAGTGTTTATAATGTTCATAACAATGTTCTAAAATTCATTTATTCGGTCGAGTATTCAGATGAAATTCTAATAAATTAATTAATTTAAAAATACTTGTTAAAAAAATTAAACACAATAACAATTAACTTTTAAATAATTATCCTAAACATTAAACTGTGATTTTAAATAATTCTATCCTAAATATTTTATTTTTGTGGACTTCTGAAGACTTTTAAAAATACAATTAAAAATGAAGAAGATATATTTACTTAAACCAAAGAGCCATAAATTTATGTATTAGAATAAATACTTTAATAAATAATCTTAAGAAATTAAATAAATAAATGCATTCCAGTCTGTAAGATTTAATGACCAGAAAAACCAACTTTGAAGTTGTCAAAAAAAGCCTTTTAAAATTTTAACCATGGATTATAACCAGTATCGTTAAATGAGTCGAATTGAGTTCAAACTTAACTTGTTTAATTAAAAGAGTTTATATTTCAAAATCCAACTCACTTGATTTAACGAGTTTTTTATCGAAATTTGAACTAGCGAAACTCGAATTTGATCATGAATAATTTGAAAATATTTAGTGTTATTAAGGCGAGTTTCAATTCATTTCATTAAATTAAAAACTCTTTATCAACGGACTCGAGTTGAGTTTTAAATAAACCGAGCTTAAATCCAACTCATTGAACTAAACGAGTTTTTTTAACTAGTTCTTAGACTAATTGAACTAAACGAGTTTTTTAAACTAGTTCTTAGACCCGTAGTTACCATGAAGACTTTTTCATCAATTTAATAGAGCCCAAAAGTTTATTTGAAATTGTAAAAGTCTAAGGTTTTCTTTTTTGATAATTTAAGTAAAGTTCAAGATTTTTTTATTTTTTTGGTTATTAGGTCCAACATCTAATTACCATGATTTCATTTGACATGCATAAGTGTAACTTGGAATTGATTATTGAAATTAATTATAATTTATTTTTAAAAATAAATTATCTTAAAACTATTTACTTTTTTACTAGTTTTAAAAACTTAAAAATTGAGTATAATAATATTTTTAGCTTATTTTAAAAAAATGATCAATAATTTTATAATTTTTTTAATAACTTATAGTTTTTTTAATTAATAAATAAATTTTAAGCTATTTTGAAATAAATTGTACCAAATAGAGCCATAACATAAGCCTCTGATAAAAATGTAAAGAACATTTTTTCCCCTGCATTGCACGGATGTCAAAACTAGTTATCCAGTGAATGAAATGTCAATTGGATTTTCAATCACAAGGGGAAAAAAAAACTCATAAATTATTCTAATTTAGGTTTCCGTATATAAATTTTTATGAAATGTATTTTTAACTTATATTGTTGCACCAGCAAACATGTACATGACATTCACAATGAAATTAACAAATAACTAACTATTAATTTAGTATTGATTGCATTATACCCAATTGCCTAACACGTTTAAAACACTTTCCTAAGTGTTACCTCCAAGAGATGCATCGAAAATGAAAGTAACCAACACTTTTCCTGTATAATCTATATTTCCAATTTTCCAAATGATGCATCAAAAGGCACCTGCAAGTCCTGCATTGGATTTTGATTTGACAGCAGTAAAATTTGATCAAAACTTTTCCAGCAACTTCTTATATGTTGATTATTGAGGCAGTAATGTCGAAGCAGATGATACAAGTTTGGCAGCAGTACTTCATTTTCTTGCATGTATATAGGCAGACATATTAAAGCAGACCATAACATGTCAACTCAAACAACAATAAGCGAGTAGAGCTCATACGAAGCCAACATCAGGGTTCTGCATTGCACAAAAAACTCATGAAGCCAATCTTTTATTGAATCATCAAAAACATTCAACCAAAAAGAAAAATCAATAATAACAAAACGTAGGGGAGGTTTAACGGCCATACTTCAGAACAATGTGTTCATCTAGTCCATTGAATTTATCACTTTCCCAAAATAAGAAACCGTCAAAAGAAACTACAAGAACATAAATCAGCTATATTCTGCACTAAATACATAATTCTACTCCCTCCGTTCCAAAATATGGGATACATCTCAAGTTTTGGAAAGTAATATGTGATGAAATTTCCGACATGCCATTGCTATGTTCTAAGTAGATTGACTACCATTATGATGCCATTACTACTACGTTTATATCAGTTCAGACTTGGTTGCATTAATTTCCTACTCTAGTTTCAGAAGTAGCAATTATCAGATTATATAGTTCATACACTCCCATCTAGGCCAACATAATTCACTCTCTCCCATTTAGGCCACCTCCCTATAACATGGTCCCCTTCCCCCGATATATTTAAACAGAAAGAGAAATTACCCGTGCTTCTCTGAAAGGAAAATTCCAGAGCTGTTCTATTAAAACTAAATTCAAGTTACATGATTTTATCGACTCTTACAATTTCAGATCATTCAGAATGTAAACATATAGTGTGAATGTAAACATATAGTTTTAATTTAAAGAGATTATTACTTGGGAACTATATCCATAAAGAAAAATGGTGACAATAACAATAATAACACTTAAAAAACGATGTTGAATCAGGAACCTGATTTCAGACATCTACGAAAGGTGCAAGGCATCTACACCCTAATGTACTTTATTAAAATGATACACTCTCTGCTCCAAAAATAAAGTCCAATTTGCCAATTTTTTTATTCCAGAAAGTCTCATTTTTATTGATTGTACTAAAAAATGACACAATATTCAAGTTTACTATCACATTTTGATTAGCATGCCACCAGTATTAAACTAACCACTTATAATGTCTAGAGTTAAATATGAAAGGAAAATATATTCTCAATATTTACTAAATTTTCAAATGGGACTACTTTTGTGGGACGGGGATAAGAATTCACCCATAACCTTTGCAAGGTCGTCTTTTAGGCGACTTAACATAGAATGTTGATGAGCTAAAATAAAAGTTCAAAAGCTTAACCCTGACATACTAGAGGTGGTGATTGAAACATCTTGCAAAACATTCAATATTAACACACCGATTATTCCATAGAGGTTGCAAGAAGTAACCAACATTTTGCTGGAATACCTGAAAAAATTATGAGAATATGTAGCTATTGCCCCCCAAGAGTCTGAAACGCTTAAAGAACCACAACGACCAACTTTTGTTTAAGCACCTGCAAGAGTATGAAATATGATGGTAACAGAGAAGTACAGGCAATCCCTATCACGAACATAAGTATCAGGTCAGAAGGATTACCACGCTAAAGTGCTCCAACTCTTCCCTTAGTTCTACCTCAATGCCCCTTGTGTCTGCCGTTTGAGGCTGAATGCTGGCAGATGGCTGATCCTGATTTCTAATCTCTTTAAGTACCTATATAGAACAATTTGGTCAATGCAACAAGGACAGAAGATGACCAGAACAGTGGAAGTATTTATTTGCCCAAGGTTACTAGCATAATCATTGAGCAACCAAATAAAGGATGATTATCTACTCTTTATATAATTAGAACACATGAGGACTTCAAAGAAAAACCAAAATAGAGAAGGAAAAGGACTACCCACTTAGAATTAATTGACTATAGTCTATCTATTCCTGATCTCAACCAGTTCTATGAGACTCAGACCAGCTCGGCTGATACAGCCATTTGAACCATCTACAACTCTTGCTAAGGATTTAAAACCATTAGAGCATTTTAGGTAGGGATATGATTGATAGATTCGTTTCAGCAGAGATCATCACGAACAGGCTAGAACGCTCTCTGTTCTGAGTAAAAATTCCATCTTCTATATATACCTAGATTCAAGAGAGCCTACATTTGTTTTTCCCCTAAGATGTGCCTACATGTCAACCTCTCATTCTTTCTGGCCCCTTCTCCCTATTTTCATAGTCATCATCTTTCTTATCAGCACCCATATGGAGCAAGAAATGTTCAGTATGAATGCAAATACATACCGAGGACATAAAAGAGAGAAAGAAGTGCATAAACTACAAACCATCTGACAAGTTCCTTTTCCAGTTGAACAAGATGCCAGGGATTATTGTAAAAGGGGAAAAAGATCCAATAATATATAAACTATATTTAGTGTTTTAAAATAACAAATACGGTATGGTAGATATTGAGAGGAAAGACAGAAATCGAGGGGTGTTCTAATTACTACAGTCTACACACTTCCAGTTTGGCTCAAGCACAGAATGGGTTAGGAAACAAAAACAGGGAGATAGCTTGTCGCTTTATGACCTCTTATGTCCTTGACATCAATAAGCATATATTGAAAGAAAGGTAGGGAAATTATTGATTACCTCTTTCGTTGCGTATCAACCCACCCGTTTTACCCTTTCAATGTTACATACTTGCGTATACATAGTTTTGAGTGTCAAAGAAGATATGAGTTGGGAATTGCGTCACAATAAAACACAAACATAAAGGCACAAAACATCTGTCAATGCATCTATATTTCCTTTTCCTAACTTTGTATTCGTATATTTCTGTACAATAAATAAACATGTCATTGTTTCTTCTTTTGTAGTAGCAGTATATTTCAGTTCAATATGGTCACTTTATGCTTATTATTTTAATTATATCGGTAGATTTGCAGATGTTCTTGAGGCTATGAGTTTCCATAAACTTGAACATTTATCTGAGAGACAGCTTCAAGAAGAACAAAGGAAGAAGCAGTAGTGACAGTCCATAAACGTCTCCTCTCTCTCTCTCTCTCTCTCTCAAATATAATATATTAACCAACCCCCCATAATGAGGTTACCCCAAGTCCTTTATTTTCCTGCCTAGTTATCATCAACAAGGGCAATCAACATAGCTTCTTTCCTTTCTAGTCATTTCTCTCATAAACCAGTAAGTCCTCAATGAGTCTATCCTTTCCATGGTTTCAACAACTTTCCCTCTTGAACACCCGAGCATATTAGAATCTATACACCATATGATTACTGTAAATCTTTCTTAACCAAAAAAAAGTGACATACAAAAAACATGAATTTATATTAATTTTATTAAATATAAGACCTGTTCATTACTTTTCCCCCCTTTTTCTTTAAGAGGATGAGCACTTATGGAGCAACCATACATTTGTGCTAATCATAACTTCTCTAAACTGTATAGTCACATTAGGTTTTAACAGCTAAATAAAACATGCCTAGGAGTAGTTATCACTTTGTTCTTCAATAATGCTACACCAGCAATAGCCAACAAGTAACAACACACCAGCACCATATCATAGACAATTTTCATATGTTACCGGGAACATAAATAAATGACTTCGAGTACTTATGAAGATACAAATTGCATCTTACCAGTTTCAATCCGTTATGAGAATGTGAAAGTTCTGTGCCTTGAATATTTAGAGACTGGTATTGCTTTAGTACGGCAGATAAACGTATAATTACACAAAGAATGCTGAACTTCTGCTTCACCTGAAAATATCATTGCAAAGGAAAAAAAGAAAGCTTTTAGTTATCGTTGTGCGGTATTTCACTACTTCCTTTATTATTATTTACTAAAAAGAGAGTAAAATACCTCATCGGTAAACCCTTCAAGAGATCCATGATCGTATTTTGGGAATTTCTTTCTGTGATGCCTAGCCAATAGTGCAATTAGCTGGAAATTAATTAAATTTCATCAGCAAGAAACCACAAGGATGTTTTTCTTGTTTCAAAATTAAACTATAGTGTAAGTTGGCACCTTAACCTCTTCAGCATTATATCCATGAAGATGATCACTATTCTGTACAACAAGATCAAGCTCATCAACAAGTCATTAATGAAAAGCAATTAATAATCTCCAAAATTTATGAGGTCACACATGCTCACCAGACTCTAGTTTTACAGGTTACATTTCAACAACGTTGACTTCACAAAATTTTTTTAATTTTCCATATCAAAAAGCTGGTTAGTCTGCACAAAGCTACATATTTTTAAGACTGGGATATGAATGCTTACCATGATTATCTGGTAAGACTGTTTATGGTAACCCTTTTTCCCCGTGAACGCCCCGATATTATGAAGCAAACAAGCAGCTTCAAGATACTCAAGATCCTTGTCATTCAAGGAAGCGAGATGCTTATTTTGATCCTCACCAACCTCATTCAGTTTCTTTAAACCTTCAAAAATCTCCTGCAGAAACAGCTCTATAAGACAACTAAATCTACTTGCTCAAATATAAAAGTAAAATCAGACTTTCAAGCACAATTCAAAATGAACTATACTTTCGCAATCCCAGAACATAATGCAGCAGCCTTCATCCTCTTCTTGTTATTAAACCTAGTAGCAAGTTGCGTAACTGACCTCCACCTAGCATTCACATTCAAATCGTAACCTTCAAAAACCTCGGTCAATTTCTCCGCAATCACACCCTCCCCCAACGCATAACCTGAAACTTCCATTTCAACAATCCCAAGCAACCCGAATATCTCTTCCAACAAAACTGCACCCGCAACAATAAACTGCGAGCGCCTCTTGAAAAATACATCTTTAATCAATCCTTCACCACCACACAACAAAGTCTCAACAACACCCTTCAATTCTTCCTTGTTAAACCTCCACTCCCTCCTAAACCCATTAAAACCACCAATAGTATCCCCATACCCATATCTGTGAAAAACTGCCTTTTCAATCGCCCTAACCGTACCAGAGGAACCAATAGCAATATCAAATCCATGATCTTTCACAGACTCAATCAATCCAGATTCTTTAATAATATTTCTAATATGCTCGCGTAAATTATCAATTTCATTGGTATTCACAAACTGTTGAGTTAGGATTACATGTCCTAGTTTTAATGAAGTTGAATACAAGACTTTACCGGCCCTTCCGATGACAAATTCAGTTGATCCACCTCCAATATCAATGGTAAGCACAGTGTTATTGTGAACCGGATGGAACTGGAGGATGCCGAGGTAAATTAACCGAGCCTCTTCGGGTCCGGATAGGACTTGGACTTCGAGATCTAAAGTTTCGTGGACATATTGGATGAATTGGGATTGATTTGGGGTTTCGCGGACGGCGGCGGTGGCTACGAGGCGGAGGTGGGAAGTGGGGATGTGGTGGGAGCGGAGAATTTGTTGGAAGTGGCGGAGGGTGTCGGTGGCGGCGGAGGTGGAGAGGGGGAGGAGGACGGGGTGTTTGAGTCGGTCGAGGGTGAGGAAGCGGCCGGTGGTGGGGTCAGCGCGGACTATGAGGAGCTTAAATGAGTTCGTTCCCATGTCCACGGAGGCGAATAGGTTGTTGCTGGTGGTGATAAGTGGGGTTGGGGGAGTGGTTGCCATTGGGGAAGACTGAAGTCGGGCGATGGTTGTTTTGGGACTACAGTAGTGAACTGGATTTTGAAATCACAGTTGAAAGTGGTGGGACCCAACTGAATCTCGCGCGTGTCAACACTCAGACAAAACAAATTTTAATCATATACGGAGTATTCTGTATCATACATTGGTAATATTCTATTTTAAAGTTTATACATATGATAATATCATGCAGTAATTATATATAAACAAATACTATAAGAGAAAAATATGTACACAATATAATGTATTTAATATATATCATATTTTATTATATATTAAAATACTATTATTTTATAAGAAAATAAAAATAAAATTGACAAAAAATATTGTTTTATTAAATTAGTGATCTTATTATATATACTATAATGTATCTATTATAGTCTCTATTTATATAATGATATAACAAGTTGGAAAATTCTTTTATTTAATTATTTCTTTAACTATATTTTTTTCAATTGTTCAACTACATTTTATTTTTTCATATCCCTAATAAGTAGTTTTTATTTGACATTCTTCAGATCCTTAACAAACATTCATAATAAGAGATTATTTCTTAATATCCCTAATAACAGGTCACACTTTCTTCATATCCTTGTAAGTTGTTAGTATTGGAGATATATTCCTTATATCCCCAAAACATACCACCTAACACGGATATATATATATATATATATATAACACATATTTTTGTATTTGTTTCTTATTCTTTATAAATACATAATTTATTTATTTTCTAAATTTTTTGTTTACATTTTATAAAATTATTTCCTTTACTCTTTTTTTTTTTTTTTTATTTTGTTCAACTATATTTTATTTTCTTCATTTAAATTGTTGAATTGATTTTTTATATAGATTATTATATGCTTTGTTTTGCTATATTTATTTATTTATTTACTGATAAATTCCTCCAAAATAAATTTAAAAATTATCAATCTTCATTTATTGTACATTGATAAATTTCTAAATTTTTGTTTATGTATTTTTATATTATTTATTTTATTTTTTTTTATTTGTTCAACTATATTTTAATTTCATTTTTTTTCAGCTGTAGAATTTCCACAGCTTCTAAATTTAACTTCCAAAACTTTAGTTTACTTTAATTTCTACAACTTCTAAATTTCAATTTACATGATAGAGGATTTTAATTTAAATCCGTTCTAAAATTATAAAAATAATTTTTTTTGAGATTTTTTTCATTTTGAAAAATATAATACTTATATAATATGTTGAAGTTTATTAAATATTTGATTTGTTGAGTTTTAGTTTGAAGTTGACATAGCTAGTTTTATTTCAAAAATTTTATAAATTTTTCCAATGTTTTTCTTTTTAAAATTTTTGAATGCTTTAAATTTTTTATTTTTATAATTTTTGTATAATTTTATAAAATTCAAACATATTTGAATTTTGATATATATTTTATTATTTTATTTTTAATATTATTTTTATTATTTCTCAATTTTCAAACTGTGATTTTTTAAATTTTCTTACAATTTTTTTTAATTTTAATTTTTAATATAAATTTATTTATTTTCTTCTTTGTAAATTTATTTATTTTATTTCGTATGAAGAATTATATAATAATTTTTAAAGTTGTTTTGATAGTAAATAAGAATATAATTGACATTAAATATCATGTATAATAAAATAATAAATAATCATATCTCTTTTTTAGTATTCCCTACAACAATTTTATTTTTGGCATTTTTAACAACTAGCTCGAATACCCGGCATTGCCCGGTTTAGACACAATTTTTATTGATATATTATAAAAATTTATTATAATATTTTATGTAATTGTTTTAATATTTAATTAGTTATAAGTTAAAACAGTTGATATTATGTATATATATTAATAAATTATTTATTTATTTGAT
>JAUMHB010025497.1:4194-19025 GCA_032359685.1 Pittosporum tobira
ATATTTTGAGATGAAGCTACAGTCAACCACAGAATTACACAACTGCACATTTAATCAGCTAACAACAAAAGTTTAAAGTTTGCCATATGAAAAAAAATAGTGGCAGAAAGCAAATCATTGTGAAGCAATTGGATTAAGTTCTCTTGCCTAAGTCAAATAAATTCGCATCAATTATCAAATTTAGGAGTCTGCAAATTTAATAAAAAACCAAAGTGTATAGCTAATTTTCAAATGGAGGTAGTAACCATCAACTTATAATGACAAGACAATCATAAGTTAATGAAACTAATCATACCCTCGCCAAGTCTTTTCTTCATCAACATCAGGAAGACCATCACGTGGGAGCTCTGGATGCATCCTTTGGGACAAGTTATCAATGATCTCTGCGCAAAGAAAGTAGCAACATTGAAATTAAATAACAAAGGTGTACACATCCATACCCCAACTATACTGTGGTATAAAAGGTGAAGTTGAGTTGAGAACAGAGTACAGTACAGAACTTGGATATACTGATAGGGTCCTTAATAATCATGAGAAACCCAAATTTTACACAAATTCCATGGTAGTACTATTGAAATTCTCAAACTAATACATTTCCAATATCAATACCTGATGAGTCAACCATCTGTTCCCCATCAACCATCAAAATAGGGACCTTCTTGTAGTCCGACCATTTGATTTCCTTCTTGTTGATGGGATTCACCTCTACAACTTTGTAAGGAATGTCATGGTAATCCAGGTATGCTGATTAAGAAAAAAGAGGCCATAATAGAGGTTAAGAATGAGTATGGCATCGTAAGGACTTAGCATTGACCAAATCAACATAATATACAATTAACCAGACTACCAAGGAACTCACTAATCGTAACAGACCTTTAACCAATCAGGAACACTACCCAGTTTTAGAAGACCGACAGCCTCCGAAAAAGATGCTCTTTTAAAGTAAAACTGTTTTCTTCACAAATAAATTTTGCATTTTATTCATAATTGAAGTATATTTTCCCATTCCATACAAATTCCTAATCAAGTCTTTCCCAATTCCACAAGATAATAATTTAATAACCACAAATATTCAGCTGCACCAATCCTTATGATACCTATCAGTAGTAAGTACTAAGTAGCAACTTGAACTCTACACTGTGAATCAGCTAGTACAAAGTCCTACATCTAAAAAATTACTATCTGACTGACAACTCTATATCACCAGTCAAACCCCAAATCCTTTTACATGACATTTTCTAAATTCAACTTTGCAAAAAATTAAAGCTCCTTGAAAATCTACAAAAGGGAAATTTTTTAACACCTCCACCCAAAAATTTCATGGAATAATTAACGAGTAAGCTTTGGCAACATTCATTTTTGGACAAAATTACTCTCCCGAAGTCAAATTCACTAGGTTAATGCACAAGGCTTCTAATTTCATGTTAAAAGAAACCACTCCATGCCACTCTACAAGCTGATAATGCCCAAATTATGTTTGTGAAGTACGAGAAATGAAAAAGTACAACATAACTAAAATAAATAGAATCGGTCTAAACCCTTGAAATTACCTTTAACCTTGTTACAGAAAGGGCAAGCTTCGTACTGATAAAGAACGACCTCGTTTGGGGCGAACTTAGACCGCGGCTGCTCTTTGGCGTGGACTTCTTGAGCAAGGGATGAAGCGGCGACCGAGAACAACATGGAGCCGGTTACGCCGTTAGCAGCGGCGTCGGGGCAGTGAGCCAAGTGGGCGAGGCGGTCACGGGAGAACAACCACTGAGATGACATGGTAGAAAAGTTGGAGCTGCTTCCGTACAAAGCGGCCTTGTGAAACTGTTGAAGAGAAGCATTTCTGGGCGCCGGAGAAGCAGCGACGTCTCCCATGGCCCGACCAATGGCGGCGAGTCCGGTAATTCTCTTCATCATTTTGGTTTGGTATGAGAGTGAAAGGGTTTTGGAGAGATGAAAAATAGAAGAGAAAAAAAAATGGGTTCGAGCATTTAAATGGCGGAAATTATGCACCGACTGACCCTATTTCCAATTGAATTTCTTTTAACAAGAAGACTTTTGATAAGGGATGTTCGTAACCACAAGGTAAGCCAATTGTTACCACCCAAATTTATCTTAAAACTATACTGTATTTTTTTAAATTAAAAATAATTATTAATTTAATAAAATACTTTAACATATTAAATTTTAATTTTAAAATGAATGAAATACTTTAAAAATGGTGTAATTTTCTCGCCTGGCTGTATCAAAGATAATATAATAATTAAAGCAAAAAAATAAATCTGTTGTCTTTCTGGAAGACTCTTTCTCCCTTGTTGCTTTCAATCCCTAAATTCTCCCACTTTTTTTCCAGAGATATCTATATATTTTAATCGTACATTTATAAAATTTTGAAATTCAACAGTAAATTTATTTTATTTTAAATAATATTAAGGCTAAAATAAGCTTTGCACCTAATAAGTTATATCAAAGTCAATATTATAAATTACATATATGAAATAGTACTATGTACAAAATTTTAAATTTTAACAAATTAATATCATATTTTGAATTTTAAAAATTTACAAAAATAATTTAATAAAACTCAAAATTATAAATAATTTGAGAACATAGGAGGTCTTTTTAAGAGGCCGAATATATAAGAGTGATGCTAGCATAAATTTCATTTTGTTTTATAGAAAATATTGCAAATTATCTACAAACAGTAGGATTTAAAACTTTAAAAATTGGAATTAAAAATTTTAATATTGACACAAAATTTTACTGTTTAAAAAAATATAAGTATAAATCAAAACCGTCAAACCTTAACTTTTAGGGCCAAGTTTTATCCCCATATTTTATTTGTAGGAATTCAATTCCAATATTTTTCTTAACTTCACCTAAAAAAAAAAAAAATTCCTAACTAAAACCATAGCCCATTTACGAGTTTTGTAAGGATCTGTAATCATTTATTGAGTATAGTGTGAAGGTTGGACATTGCCCATAAATTCTGTGCGTGTTAGTTGGGCTTTTCACCCATGACCAACCTCTCAATATAGCCATGATATCGTTTTTTTTCTTTTCTACTCTACAAAATACTCGATTATTTATAGTATTAAATATTTTTACCATATTTAAATTTGTAATTAATATCATAACTTAATGAAGTTTTACTCTTTAATTAACTTTTATCTTCTTGGTAATATTAAGATTTTGATTTAATATTCTTACAAACTCTATCTTACCCAAATGTGGCACTCATTTATTCTTTATGCCTTCATGAATTTGTGAAAATATCCTTTCATTTATAGAAATTTCCATGACCTTAATTGATTTATTTTTATTTTAAGTAAATTAAATATTAGGAATTCGTTATTAGTAAAACAAGTAACAAGCACAAACTAAATTCCCTATCCATTCTATAATAGGATTCACAAGGCCCACGGGCCACGGCCCTTGGTTCAATATAATTTCCCTTTCCAGTTTCCCCAAATAGAAACCGTGTAAGGCC
This sequence comes from Pittosporum tobira, assembly GCA_032359685.1. NCBI lineage: Eukaryota > Viridiplantae > Streptophyta > Magnoliopsida > Apiales > Pittosporaceae > Pittosporum > Pittosporum tobira. The sequence goes on from JAUMHB010025497.1 coordinate 7,676, forward strand.
GGTCACTCTCTCTATCACACTGTATCACCCCAATGGCCTCCTGATTCAGAAGACAAAGTTGCGTACGCTGAGACTTTTCTGTGTACCGCTGAAACCCTAACCTTTATTCATTTAGACGATTGAATCAGTGCCAATTTAATTAATTCGAAATGTCTCGGTGTTTTCCGTATCATCACCCTGGGTTTATTGGGAAGAGCGCAAGCAACGAGGCCTTGATCCAATCGATTAAGGTTTGTTTGTTTGTTCGTTCAAAGAGCACTTCAATTTTGTTGATGATGCTCTTGTAATCGATTGAAAAAGCTCTAAATTTATAGAATTGATTCCATATAACTAATATATTGCCCAATTTTGTGAAGTCGCAAATCTGCGAATTTGGGTTGCGAATTCAGATTTGGAATCGGACAGTGAATGTTTTTCTTTAAGAATTAGCTTTTTGGAAACTCACTTGGTTAAGTTTACTTGAAGTTGATCATGGATTTGGATTTGGATTGTTCAGAATTTAAAGTTGAATGGATCGGGAAGGGTTTCTTGAATTTGTTCTTGTGGTTGGACGTGTTATCGTAGTGGGCTGTTTAGGGAACTTCTTTGGTTCTGGTTTTTTTTAAACTAGATTTGTAGGCATTGGAATTAGTGAAATATTTTCCAATTTAATAAAGTTGAGGGGAGTCTGAAGCTTGGGTTGTTTGGTGCCTTAGTAAGTATTTGTGTTGTTCTTAGGTGGTATGATGAATGAGGATGTTAGGTATGATTTTTAGTTTTACCCCTCTATTAGGAGGTTAATTTCTAGAACACTTGCTTTTGTTTGGGAAGTATACAATTGTTTCAAGATTTAGAATTTTGTTCAACCCAAATGGGTGATGTTTAGGATTTATTCTTATCGTTGTATAGCTATTTAGCCATAGGAAGTTAAGTGTTGGCTGTTTGAAGCTAAAAATTACATCCCTGAATAAACTTCAAACTTGTTACCAGTTGTTTGCTTAACATGGGCTCGAAGCTTAATTTTTTCCAACCAATGCTTGCATCGATACTGTGCTTTGAATTCACTATTTTCTTTAAATAATATTTTCATTTTGAGATGCAGCATTTCATCTTTTTAAAACATGTTTACTTGTAATCGGAAACGTTTATTTTGGATTATTTGGCAACAAACTTGTCAAAAAAATAGAATTTTGGCATTAGGCAACAATAAATAATTCTTAGGGCTGGAGTTTCATTTGCCTTTGGTAGAATATTTAGCCATCTTTGGTAAAATGATTAAGCTATTAGTTTTTACAGAAATCTGGTGGTGCATGGGTTTTGTACTATTGAGTACGCTAATTATGGATTGAGAACTTAGTGCAAAGGCAGTTGATTCTTCTCTAAACCAAATGCTTATTATTGGCATGGTGGACTTTTTCTATAATTTAGGTACTTCCATATGTTGATCACTGCACTTTCTCGTTACAAAATAAAGACTGCTATAATACTGAAGATCTCTTCTCTTCAGTAGCTTAAATTGGTCTTGTTGTATCTTGGTCACTCTCATTTCTTGCAATTCTAAATTGTTCTTTTGGTGCTCTAAAGCTCCAAAAAGAAAAGGAGAAGATTCATAGAGAAAGGAAGAAAGAGAAGAAGAGAGAGAAGAAAGAAAAGAAGAGAACGTCCAAAGAAAACAATGAGACATCAAAGTTAGCTTTAACAGGAATTGATCATAAAACTCACAAAGTTGAGAGGAGTTTGACAGAAACCAAAGGAGGGAACGCTAATAAGAGGAAACAGGAGGATGCTGAACAGTTAGAAAGAAGTGGTATTACCGAAGAACATGGGCAGCCCATTTTACAAAATCCTAGTTGTTCGTCTGACAGCACCCAGAATAGCAACAAGAGGAGGAAGCAGGCCCCACCTGTCCATGCAAACGTCACTGATAGCCAAGTGCATGGTAAGTTTTTAAGATCTTTTGTTATCAACTTGGGAATCCTCTTTCTTTAATGCAAATAATTAATTGCTTACACTAATTATCAAACAGGAAATATTTTCATGATCCGGTTGCAAAAGTACAAAGAATCTGATGTCTCAGCCAGCAAAGAGCAGCTTCCTTCTACTTCAGGAAGGAAAGAGCAAGAGTCTAATGTCTCAGCAAGTAAACAGCAGCTTTGTTCTAATTCAGAAAGTAAAGGGCACCAAAAAGTATATAACGGCTTAGCCAGCAAGGAACAGCTTCCTTCTACTTTGGGAAGGATAAATATCACTCCTGGTCATAGTGGACACCATGTTGTTGGGAGAACCGGTCAAAATATCTCATCTACTTCCCTAGGGACTAATAATGTTGTGCAGGAACTCTCTTCCAGTCCTGCTAAAAGATTAAGTTTCTCAACCTCTGAGAGGACTGGAGTCCTTGCCCAAGATGATACGCGAACAGCATCTGGGTCCAGGTCTGGGTCCACATCCTGTGAGAAGAAAATGCGGAAAATGGATTTGTTGTATAACAACTTGATCCAAAATCGAGCTCAACTGGCTCTTCCGATGGGTGAGGCACCTGGTATTGACGATGACGAGTGGCTCTTTCAAATAAAACATTCAGACAAGGCTGTTGAGGAAAAAGTTAATGCCAGCAGTGATGTTTCTTGTTCTCGCAGGGCTATTCTTTGGCGGCCACTTGCGCCATATCTGCCCGAGGTTGGGATTTATGCACTACCCTATACTGCCCCTTTCTGATCTTTTCATGCTGTTCTCGGTCGAAGTGGGTGTGGAATTGTGATGGCCTCTTGGAACAGAGTGATGGAGCAACTTTTGTTGGGGGAAGAGAGCAAGCAGAGTAGGAGAAATAAGACGAAGAGAAAAAAACAACTGTTTATTTATGTAGGGAAAGATTCAGAGGCATGAATAGGGCATTATTGTAAAATGGTTTGATCTCAGTAGTCTGCTACCCTTGTTTGTTGAGCACAGTATAAGCAGTCCCATATGAATGTGGGGGGTTTTCACCTGAATGGAATAGGCTATTTTGTTTATTGTAGTAAATCGTTATATTTGTTCGAAATAGTTGTTTAGGTTATAAGGCAGGAGAAAGGTCTCTTCCGCTTTTTAGTAGTGTTCTAATAATTTTGCTGTAAAATGTATCTTCATTCTTCAATGAAGTTAAAATTAAAATCTTAATATAAAAAATTATAAGAGTGAGATAAAGTTGTATATGACTTTCTTCCAATAGATATTTTATTTTATTTTACGTAATATATTATATATTTTATGTTTGTGGAGAATATTATTTAAATTAAAATCAATCACTTATTTAATAATATTAAATTGTATTAAAAAAAAACACATTTTTCACTTTTGGATCAATATATGCTTGCTTACCCACCTCACGTTGGAACGATCTTTTTCTCATTTTACATGTTTGCCTTGTTCTTTGGACCCTTACTCTCCTGCTCTTTATTATTTACTCCCACACAGTTCATTTTCTTTTTCTTATTTTATTTTCTCTTTTGTTTCCCTTACTTTTTCCCTTTTTTTTTTTTTTTTTCACACCATTTTCGAACTTGATAAAATTAATTTATTTTCTTTAGCTTTGTTATCCCTCAATACCCGGCGGAGCAAAATTCCGCTGGTCAAAGCGCTGTTGATGAGGTGTCACGTATAGTATATAACCAATGGAGGAGTATTGAAGTCCAAGAGCTTACACTTCGTCGGCCTCCAAACAAGGACCATACAAGTTGACACAGCAGCAAGCGAAAATGATTACGGGCGGATTCGAAGACGAAGAGAAATGGCTTGCAGAAGGCATTGCTGGCATTCAACACAACGCCTTCTATATGCATCGCGCCTTGGTATTAAAAATTCAATCAAACCTAACTTTCTAAGTGCACCCCCTAATTTTGATTTAATTCAATTTGTCCTCAGGACTCCAACAATCTCAGGGAAGCACTCAAGTATTCCGCCCTTTTGCTATCGGAGCTCCGAACTTCCAGACTCTCACCTCACAATTACTACGAACTCTGTAAAATTCTTTGATCTTGATTATGTTCATTCATTTATTTCAACTTTGTTGTGAATTTTCCACTTTTGGATGAATTAGATATGCGTGCGTTTGATGAATTGAGGAAACTGGAGATCTTCTTTAGGGAGGAAGACAAGCATGGCTGTTCCGTTGTTGATTTGTATGAGCTTGTTCAACATGCTGGCAATATTTTGCCTAGATTGTAAGTTAATAACTTAATCAAAAATCATTGAATTCAGCTTATAGTGGTGACTCATAAATATCTTAGTGGTTACCATGTCTCTATCTCTGCATACATTATGGATCTTACTGGATTTAGCTTTGGTATAGAATTGAATTAGTAGGATTTATAGAGTTGTTTTAAGAAACAGAATGTTCTAAAAAATCATTAGACGGACCTAGGCATGGGCTCGTAGGCCATCTAAGTTGACTCTATACATTGTTTTCCCATTGTATATTTATATATACTATATGAAACATTTAATAGATGCAAAGTGTTGAAATTGTATATGAAATATTACCAAAAGAACAATCTTTGTTTAAGGCATAAAAAATTCATGAAGAGCTAAGCCTTTAACAAAAACCATTATTTGTCGTATTCATGGTTTTGGCATTCTTTTAACTCTGATCTCAAATCTATTTTTGATAGAGTTCATTTAGCACTTAAGAAAATTAAAGAAGCGTTAAATTAATATACTCATTTTGATCATAAATCGAGCTATATCACAGATAAGATGCAATTTTGATTTCCTGCAATAATTATGTATTTAAAACCAATAGACAAGTTTTTGGGTGCCATGTGTACTTTGACCATCAGAGGTGGCGAGATTAGTGCCTCCTTTTGTTTCCATTTTATTTGATGCTCCGCACATTTCATTTTGTCTCCAGTCATAATTATGTTTTTCCCATTTTATGGATATGCCCTGTCCCTTTCTTTAGACATAGCATATCCTATCGAGTATATGTTATTAATGGTGAGGGTCTATCAGGTATCTACTATGCACAGTAGGATCTGTTTACATCAAATCAAAGGAGGCTCCTGCTAAAGATGTTCTTAAAGACCTTGTTGAGATGTGTCGTGGTGTTCAACATCCCATTCGTGGGCTGTTCTTGAGGAGTTACCTTGCTCAAGTTAGTAGAGACAAGTTACCAGATATTGGTTCTGAGTATGAAGGGTAAGTCAACTGCTGCTTGCCTTGCACGCTTTTTATTTTTCGATTTATTTATTTGTTTGTTTTTTCTAGTTAGATATTTTCTTCATGGGAAGAACTCATTATGTTACTGTGGATTAAAACTTCATGCATGCAACACCGGTGAATAGCTGTACAATGGAGTTTGCGTCAATGCTGAGATCTTTGGAATTTATTATATGTGATTAACAACTGAGCGGCTATGCCATTGTTTTGCTGCAGAGATGATGAGATGGTGAAGGATGCTGTAGAATTTGTGCTTCAGAACTTTGCTGAGATGAACAAACTGTGGGTCCGGATGCACCATCAGGTTTGTTCTATCATGTACTCTTCTAATTTGTTAGTATCATGTAGTATGAACATGTATTATGGACCAATACATGCATGGCTTAGGTAAATTGCATGCCACAATTGTGAAAAATGGATCACGAGGGCATGATTTTTGGCCATGCAGGTGTAATAGTGTTGTTGTGATACATCATACATTATGGTGATCCTGAGTGTTGAGGACTTCTTTCGGACTTTCTGGTCTGCAGGGGGAACCTGTCAGGATAAAAGACAAACTGGAAAAGGAAAGGAGCGAGCTTCGTGACCTTGTAAGTAATGTCTCAATATCCACAGGCTGTTTGGTTTTGCTAAATTAATTACTAAGATAGAGTTGAACACCAATATTACATAAATGTTGTTCAACCATCATCCGTCTGAAATTCAGGTTGGAAAAAATTTGCATGTTCTGAGTCAGATAGAGGGTGTTGACCTTGAAATGTACAGGGACACTGTTCTTCCCAGAATATTGGAGCAGGTTTGGTTATAGTGTACGGTTACTTCAAGATTCTCAAGTATATGTGCTGTGGAAGGCTATGTTATCACAGTACCCCATCAATTCATCAGTTAATTTATGAATTAAACTAAAATATTTTGACAGGTTGTGAACTGTAAAGATGAGCTTGCACAATATTATTTGATGGACTGCATAATCCAGGTCTTTCCCGATGAGTACCACTTGCAGACTCTTGTGACATTATTAGTTGCCTGCACTCAACTTCAGGTGTGTAATCTTATTATATCCTTGATCTCCATTTTCAATATTTGTCTTTTTAGCTGGAAGAACTTAAGTTCTTTTTTTGCTTTGTACTAATAACTAAATGCTAGATATGGACTAGATTGAGTGACCTTCCACACTCATGATTGTAGCACAAATAGCAGGACTAGGTTTACCGATCCTCCTTCCTGACTCAATATTAGTATCGCGCATGTTATGGATATAAATAATTCTTGAAAGTTCCACTACACATGGTTGACTAGATATGTTGTCTATCCATTTGTTTCATTTATGAATAAGCGAAGATGAAGTTATGGAAAACTTCTAATATTTTCTTCTTCTGGGACCATTAAATTCAGCCAGCAGTTGATGTCAAAACAGTGTTATCAAGACTTATGGAGAGACTTTCTAACTATGCAGCTTCAAATCCAGAAGTAAGAATTTTGCTTACTTCTTTGATCTTTCATGGTCCATGCTTTGCATCTGATTGATTTGGCGACATTTGCAGGTCTTACCTGAGTTCATGATAGTAGAAGCATTTGGTAAATTAAGCTGGGCCATTTGGAATGTAAGTTCAAATTATTCTGAGTTTTTCCCTAAAATATCTCATAGACGCGCTTCATGGTATCTGTTATGAGTGGCTAAAGCTACTTATGGAAATAATTATTCCCACAGTCCACTTTTAGAATAAAAAGAACAGTTTATGTGCTGGTGATCTAATTGCAAATTTTGAGACTTCATAGTGTGCAAGTGTAAAAATCATGCTTCTCGAAGAGTTCAGGATGACTTCCTTTTAAGTGTTACTAATGTGTTTGAACGTCATCCTAAAATGTTGCACAAGTTTGTACTATTTTTTTTTTTGTCCTTAAGTACCTGTTATAACAATTTAAAAACTTGAATCTACAAAAGTTAGCTGGTTTCCTGTGGTTTCATGTAAGGATGTCACAATCTGATCCCTAGTGCCAATTTCTGCATTATGTACTTCCTGTTGTGCTGAAGTTAGTTGTTCCATCGTTTGCTCTGTTATCAGTTGCAGTTAATTGAACTCCGTCTCAACTTGCCAACTATTATATGTTTATCTTCCCATATTTATTTCCCTCTTTCCCGTTGTTCTATGACATATACATTCTTAGTTATACGTATCTACATACATTTACTCTAAGGGGATACTTTATTTTATTTTATTTTATAAATATTTATTATTTTGGTTCGAAATTTAAGGATTTCATTGCATTATGATTCATGGCAGGTGACAGAGGCACAGGTTGAAATGCCTATTGTTGGAGTCATCACTTTATATGTCTCTCTTCTTACATTTACTCTTCGTGTTCATCCTGATCGACTTGATTACGTGGATCACGTGCTGGTATGTTCTTTTCATGTTGTTGGCAAGTTGTATCGTGATGTAGAAGTATTGGATGTGAGTTCAAGGCTATCAACATTGGGCCTGAAGAGCTTTGGGGATTAGAAACTTGGGGGTTTAAGATATATCTTACTTGGAAACCCAGTAAGGTTCACGGTGCAATCACGAGTATATGTTTAACATCCCTCATAATGTTTGGTAATTACAGGGAACCTGCGTCGAGAAACTTTCTGGGAAAGCAAAGCTTGAAGATAGTAAAGCAACAAAACAAGTTGTTACACTTTTGAGCGCTCCATTGGAAAAATATAATGATATTGTCACAGCCTTGACACTTTCTAATTATCCCCGTGTTATGGACCACCTTGACAGTGGCACAAATAAAGTCATGGCAATGGTTATTATACAAAGCATAATGAAAAACAACACTTGTGTTTCTACTTCGGACAAGGTCCAGTTCCTTGTATTATTATTCCTTTATCATGATTTCCTTTTCCTTTTCAAATGAGTATTCTTCCAATATATTAGTTTGTGTCTTTTTGCAGGTTGATGTGTTGTTCGAATTAATAAAAGGGCTTCTAAAGGATCTCGATGGAAGTACTATGGATGAGGTTTTCATGCAAAATTTCTCAAGTTTTTTTACTTCTCTGTAATTCGGTATCTTTTGTGGGTTTTTCTTCCTTCGTTTAACGAATATTCTGTTTCTTTTGTGTTAATATCTTTTACAATAGCTTGATGAGGAAGATTTCAAGGAGGAACAAAATTCTGTTGCTCGCCTAATACACATGATGTATAATGAAGGTCCAGAGGAGATGCTAAAGGTAAATTTCATTTTGGAGATTTTTGGCTGAATAATGCTGTTTTTCATCAGAAACTAAGGACTTTGAAAACCTCATAATAAAAATTATGGAAATTATATTTGCACCGTAATGTTGAAGGATACGCCATGATAGATTCAGGATTCTGTCAAGAAAGATCCATAAAAAGTAAAGGGTTTAATAGAAAGTACCAAAGTAAAACATCTCCAAAAGTATGTATAACCTAATAAGTTTTATCTAAAAGAAAAATATCTATCTTAATACAGAACTTTTTACAGTTTTATGGAGCATATAATAGAGCCAAAATATTGTTTCATAATCGTTTCATCTTGCTAATTGATCTTTTTTTACATGCTGATTCAATTCTACCAACAGTTTAATGCCTAACTGTGAGCCTTGTTACAATTCTTTCATTATTTATTTAACTCTGGTAAGAAGTTGCAACTTTGGATGTGACTAAATTTGGTTTTACTGCTTCAGATTCTAATTACCGTGAGGAAGCATATTTTGACTGGAGGCCCAAAGCGACTACCATTTACAGTTCCCCCTCTTGTTTTTTCTGCTTTGAAGGTTCGTTTATTCTTCTTTTCCAAAAGGGAAGCTGCTATATGATTTTATTATTTTCGAAAATGTTTTTTGTATTGGGTATACATTGCAGTAGCACCACCGCATTTAAAGTTACTTTTCATCTTTTACTAATTTAGTAATGAGTATTCTAGATATATTATGACCCATTGTTTTGGCTTTGCAGTTGGTTAGGCAATTGCAAGGTCAGGATGGAGATTTAGCTGGTGAAGAGTTTCTTGCCACACCAAAGAATATTTTTCAGCTCTTAAATCAGGTAAACAGGGCTTGGGAGATGATACGTATTTGTTTTCAATAGATGATAACTTTATATTGAAGCTTATTTTGCTCCCGGGTCAGGTACACAACCCTATAAATATCTGGTTCATTCATATAAGTCACATGATCTGTACATGTTATTGCTTCCCAATATTTCTGATTATTTTGGCTACAATTTTGTGCCAGACTATTGAGGTTCTTTTATTGGTTCCATCACCCGAGCTGGCACTGAGGTTGTACTTGCAATGTGCTGAGGTGAAGTTTCAAAAGTTCAGAATTTGTTCTGGCAGTTGAATCTTTGTTCAGAAAAAATTCACTTTAATCTGAAGGCTGTGACCATTTTCATAAATATTGATTACGTACTATGTGATCACATCATCTTTATCTGAATGTGACTTTTGAATCATCAGGCTGCCAATGACTGTGATATTGAGCCAGTTGCTTATGATTTTTTCACTCAAGCATTTGTATTATATGAGGAAGAAGTTGCGGTAATTGCTGAAACTAATAAGTGTTCTTGTGATTTTATTATGTACTTATAGAAAGTGGATATTACTGCTTATGTTTTATACTCATGATTTATCTGTTTGTTGTACTCTAGGATTCCAAAGCCCAGGTGACTGCAATACATCTACTTATTGGGACCCTTCAGAGGATGAGCGTCTTTAGCATAGAGAATAGGGACACCTTAACACACAAGGCCACTGGGGTAATAATAATGCTCTTTAATCAATAACGCTTACCTACATATCCGATTACTACTTTCACAAAATCTTATGTGATGATTTTTGGCTTTTCAGTATTCAGCAAAACTCTTGAAAAAACCGGATCAGTGCAGAGCAGTTTATGCGTGTTCACATCTCTTTTGGGTTGACGATCAGGATGGAATTAAGGATGGAGAAAGGTTTGTTACTGTGTATTAACCTAAACATATTTTTTTTATGAATTAAATTATCTGTAAATTGTTGCTAGTTATGTGATTCGCTTGAGTGAATGACATAGTGATGGTGTTTGTAAAACAGGGTACTCCTTTGCCTGAAGCGTTCATTAAGGATTGCAAATGCTGCGCAGCAGATGGCTAATGCTACACGGGGTAGCAGTGGACCAGTTACTTTGTTTGTTGAAATACTGAACAAGTTAGTACATGACAGTCGTCTAGAATTGAGCTATATTCAGTTTTGCTTATATACCCTTCCAGTTTTACTGTCTAACTGTAACTTATGCTGCTACAGGTACCTTTATTTTTTCGAGAAAGGAAATCCACAGATCACAAGTGCTGCAATTCAAGACCTTGTAGAATTAATTAAAACCGAGATGCAAAGTGACACTACTACCCCTGATCCAGCAACGGATGCTTTCTTTGCCAGCACATTGCGGTATATTCAGTTTCAGAAACAGAAAGGTGGTGCAATGGGTGAGAAATTTGATTCCATCAAAGTGTGACTGGAATTTGGTAAAGCATTTTATTGAACATTCAGGGGTGGGCCACACTAGGATTACTGTTGTTTTCCATGGAGCCAAGTTGAATCCAGTGAGGAGAGGTCTACATGAATCAAGTTGTCACTCCTTCATGGAAATCAGGCTTTTTGTGTTTCAAGGCGGACAGAAGTGGCTATGGTTTGGCCCATTTGAATCTGATTTATATTTGTGCACCCTATAGTCATTCATGTATGTAACGAAAATAGTTGGAGGCTTCATGTGAATCCAAGTGTAATTTGCTCCCTTTTGTGTTTATTTATATTATTTTCTTTTAAAATATAAAAACATTATTGATTTAAAAAAATAATTTTTTGATATTTTTAAATTTTAAATTATATGATTTAAAAAATAAATAAATAAAAGTCATTACAGTTGTGATAATCTTGATCTTGAACTATTATATTAGCTTCAAAAAAATATATTTTTTGAAATTCAATTGAATTTGTGTTAATTTAAATTTAAAAATATTTAAAATTAAAATTTAAAAGTTAATAATACTCATATATTTTTGAATGAATATAAACAAGTAGTATATTTTCTTGGGAGTATGGTCTTTCGAGTTTGTAATTATGATTGGACGAGTTTGTTTCCCGCTTATATCATAAAGGTTTTTTTTGCAGCAAGCATTTTTTATTTTTTATTTTT
>JAUMHB010025508.1:0-21209 GCA_032359685.1 Pittosporum tobira
CTAACCACTTATTCAATAATCTGATTATTAAATAATTTATAATCTATTTTCAAATAAGTTGTACCAAACGAGCCATAATACACTTTCTTAATTTGAAGCAAACTGATCCTCCAGCAGTTATTGCTGGTCTCCCATGACAAGCTTAAATTGTGAGCTTACAACATAATATTTATTTTTTTCTCTAATGTTGTGGGATTTTTTCTTGCTTATTATGAGATTAGTTGTTCTCATGATTTTCTCAGCTATGTGAGTGTGAATTCTTAATATTGTACTGTATCTTAGAGATTATTAGCTCAGTTTGATAAAAGGAAATTATGTTTATAAAATATTTTATGAGAAAATAGTTTATGAAAAAATGACTTATTTTCTGATGTTTAATGGTCAAGTTGAAAATTATACTGGAAATGCATTTTTATAGTGGTTTTTGAAATAAATTTAACAACTATGTTATTGTAAATTAATATAAGTAGATTTTAATTTTTTTAATAATATAAATTAAGTTTTTACAATTAAAATTTAAATTTATTTGTATGTATATAAAAACTTAACACTATCACTATAATCTAACAATAAGAATATTCTTACTTTATAGAAAAAAATTTAATAAGATAGTAACTTTAAAAAAATTTTAAAATAACAAAAATTAAAATTTAGGAAATACATGTGTATATAAATTCAATATGAAAATATTAATTATGCATATACTGTGAAAGTAAATAAATGTCTTTTTTTTAAATAAAATAAATAAAAAATGATAGAGTGACTAAATAAAATTATTATGAATAAAACAACAAGAGACAACACTTGGACTACTTTTCAAAAAATAACTTACGGATTTAAATCTATAAGTTGTTTTCTTGAAATAACAAAATAATTTTGAATTGACTGAAAAATAATTTTTCCCTAACATATTAAATACTAAAAAATCTATAAAACGATTTCCATATAACAAACGAAATCTATTAAATTACATTTGTATGGATAAAGACTTCCTCCATCATGAGAGTTCCAACAAAATATTTATCCAATATCAAATTCTAAGGGGTAAGTTTATTTTGATGCAAGCCCTCATTCTCAGACAGTCTGTTTTTCAAATCCTAAAGTTTATATAGATTAATCTAGGAGTATTTTCTAAAATATAATTGGTAAAAGGTTCATTTGGTAATTGTATTTACTTTCATATTTTTTGCTTTCATATTTTTTAATAAATGGTAACATAAAATATTGTCTGACAACTATTTATATTTTTAAAAACGTGGAAGCGAAACTAACTTTGTCATTAAAAAAGCGAAAATGCCAAAAATATACTTATTCAATTTTAGCAACACATGGAGCTTTTTCGTGTTAATTGGATCCAACAATCAAATTCTATTCAAAAAATACAAGTCAATGGTTATTTATAGTTTTTTAGTCAAAATATAAAATTTCAAACTTCATATTGGATACAAATTAATCAATTTGAATATAAGCAATTAATAATTATTGTAAATTAAATAAAAAAAATACTTTTACGACGTTTGGTGATTTCTAAGTTTAAATTTAAACAATTCTACCTAATAATATGAAAGTTTTATTGCATTTAATTAAAAAATTATCAATAATATTTTTTATTTTAATATTATGGCATTTATTATTAGGGAATACCTTAAACATGTATCTTAATTAGTATTTAAAAGTCTTTCAAACTTATATTATCCAAACATTATTTCAACTTATGAAAAAAAAATTATTTTTTGAAATTGATAGATACAAGTTAAATGGGAGAATTTTCAAAGGTATTTGATATCATAAAAATAAGTAACAAATTAATTTTATTAAATTATACTTTTATTTATAATTTGATTTATTTTTATTATCAAATTATAAAAATAGAGTTTGAATGATTTTTTACCTATTGTGAAAGGTTATTTTTAATTTTTATGTTTATATGTAATTATAGTAGTACGATTATCAAACAATGTTGTTTATTTTATGATTCTTCAAGTGAAAAGAAATGAAAGTAAAAAATAAAAACATAAGTAGTTATAAATTATAAAAAATATTTCGGAATGTATATTTGGTACGCTTAATTACGTGCATTATAATATACATGATGTGTACTTTCGGTATATGTGTGTACAAAAAATAAAACAAAAAGTACAACTCTTAAAGTATTATAGTACACATAATTGTATATTCCATAATGTATATTTTTGTAATAAAGAATTATAGTATCTTAATTTAGCTAATTGGCGTTATGATTGGAGCCGCAAAGAAATTTAGTGCCGACTTCTCTAATAATTTTCTCCGGAAAATACATTTAGCACATCTTTACCCCCAAAAAAATAAAATTACACAATACAAATTTTAACAAAATATATATAAATTAATATATTAAATTATAATTAATTATATAATAATAGACGTATTTTATATTTAATTATGTATTTCTTTATACACAATTTATTAGTGCTTTACAATATTATTCTACTCGTAATTTGTCGTTCATCAGAAAAAACCTCAACCAAATATTATTTCTTTTTTTAAAAGTAGAGTCCAGAAAATAAGATAAAAGAAAAATGGCAGAAACGACAAACAAACGGGAGTTGAAGGGGAATATCGTGACGGCATCGTCGAGGAGTCTAAAAACACGTCTCGTTGCGCGACTGATTGCTGTTGCTGCCTTCCTACAAATTGAAGATTTCGGAGTAGTAGCGTCAAACTAATTCCCTGCAGTTTCGTTTCCAAGGTAAAACAGTTATTATTGTTCTTCTTTTTTATCAGCTATTTCGTTTAGGGTTTATTTTTGAGATCATACTGAACTTGAAAATGGTATTTACCTTTTAAAATTCGCCGAAAGCTTGCTCTTTTATTGATTAACAAGTTATTTTTGTATGGATATTAGTACTTATCAGGTACTCCATCCGTTTCAAATTGTAAAAGCACTCCAAGTAGATCCTTCAGTTAAGTGCTTTAATTCTGGAAGCTCTATAAGCAGTTAAGTTGTTTATAAGCTAACCTACTGTTCTGTTTGTCATCCGATTCCTTGAAAGTCCATTTAATAAATTATGCATATGCACACACTAAATTACCTCCACGAGTTTATTGATTACGAAAGATATGTCTATATTTCAGTTGCTAAGTTTAGGATTTCAACTATTTCAAACAAATACTTTAGTAATCTCTGATAGAGTATTTTATCGTATGCTCAGCTAACGTACAGATTTATTACAATATTACTCTAACATAACCCACAAAGATACAAGTTCATCTGCAATGGATGGTCACAACTCAACCATGTTGTCACGGTAGTATGATGAAATGTTATCTGTATATGACTCAGGATTTAGGTTGCAGACATCTTTAATCACATGTCAAATCATGGATATGGGTTTATATAGGAAGAATGGAGAATTTTTTAGTGATGAGTAGGAAGCATGGAGGATTATGCAAATAGGCTTTATAACATTTTAGCCAGGACACAAAAACGAAATTAAAGACATCTTCGTGCTTTTGGAGTCTCGTTTTTGGGCTGATAATGTTATATCAAAGTCTATGTCAGTGAAGGATGAAATGATCACCTAATTTCAATCTTAATTGTTTATCATCAGGAGTGTGTGTTTCTTGCAATATGACATGAAATTGCTCGAATATTGCATGATTTGTTGATCTATTTCATTCATTAGTAAAAGATGGCTGAAAAGACTGGATCATCACCGCCACCAGCTTCCTTTGATTATGAGCTCTATGAAGGAGATCCCGACCAGCTTAGAACCGTTGTAGCTACACCAAGTCAAACTAATCCTTGGATTGATCCTGCAACATTGAAACTTAAGCACAGGATTGGGCGTGGGCCCTTTGGCGACGTCTGGTTAGCGACACATCACCGGTCTGCTGATGATTATGATGAGTATCATGAAGTGGCTGTTAAGATGTTACATCCAGTTAAGGAGGATCACATGCAAGCTTTTTTGGATAAGTATGAAGAGTTATTTTCAAAGTTCCGACAACTCCAACATGTATGCTGGTTGCATGGTATCTCAATTGTGTCTGGAAAGGTGTACTCTTCGTTCAGTTATTTCTGTTAATATTTTTTTCTCGCCTTGGTTTTGTGCACCAACGACCATGTCAAAGAATTGATCACTTTCTACTGGCAGATCTGCATAGCTATTAAATTCTACGAGGGATCAGTGGGTGATAAAATGGCTTGGCTAAAGGGAGGAAAGTTTCCATTGCCTGATGTTTTGAGGTGATGTATATGGGACACAATTTTCTTTCCAAGGCTTAAACCCACACACACACACACACTCTCACACTCTCACACACTCACACTCATAAACTGCTAATGTTTTCAGGTATGGAATTGGGTTGGCTAGAGGAATCCAAGAGTTGCACTCATTAAATATCCTGGTTCTGAATATTAAGCCAACGAATTTCCTCCTTGATGAGCATGACCAAGCAATTCTTGGAGACTTTGGGATCCCCTATCTTCTTCTTGGGATTCCACTGCCAGATCCAGATTTAGCTCTCAGACTTGGAACACCAAACTATATGGCTCCAGAACAATGGGAACCAGAAGTAAGAGGACCCATTACCTTTGAAACTGATACTTGGGGGTTTGGATGCAGCATTTTGGAGATGTTGACTGGTGTTCAACCCTGGTTTGGGAGATCAGCTGAAGAAATATATCAGTCAGTCGTGATTAAGCAACAAAAACCACTTGTTCCAGGTGGTCTGCCTCCTGCGATTGAGAATGTCATTAGTGGCTGTTTTGAGTATGATCCCCGCAATCGTCCTTTAATAGCAGATATTCTACATGCATTTGAAAGGTTTGTTTCCGTTAAAATATTTTCGTTGCAGTACTTTTAACTTCCCCAACTTTTAACAAGAAATAGATAAAATTGTATGCTTTGTTTTGCTTCAAGTAATGAAAGAACTCATAAATTTTACTACTGAACTTGCAGTTCACAGAATGCTGTTCTCAATGACAGTGAATGGATTGGTCTAGAAAGCAGAAAGTTTCCTGATAAATCAAGTGGCAAGGGCTATTCCACATGGTTCCTTTCAAAGGATCATCTCCAAGTGGGTGATACAGTTCGTTCAAGGAAGGCACTGAACTCTTGCAAGCCCCAAACCATGCTTGTGGCCGAGGGGACTATAGTTGGCCTGGAGAAGGATACTGATCGAGACGGATTCGTTCTGGTGCGTATCCCTGGAGTCCATGACCCACTAAGGATAAATGTGTCAACCCTGGAGAGGGTCACATCTGGTTTGGCTGCTGGAGATTGGGTGCGGTTCATGGAAGAAAATAAGAAGCACTCATCTGTTGGTATTTTACACTCAATACGTCGTGATGGAAGTGTTGCTGTTGGTGCTATAGGGCTGGAGACCCTATGGAAAGGGCATTGTCGTGAACTTCAACTGGCTGAGCCATATTTTGTTGGACAGTTTGTGAGGTTGAAGTCAAATGTGTTCACTCCCCGCTTTGAATGGCCTCGTAAGACGGGAGGAACATGGGCTACTGGGAGGATTTCTCAGATACATCCAAATGGTTGCCTTTTTGTGAGCTTTCCTGGAAGGTTTGTGTTTGGAAATGACCGCAATAGCTTTATGGCCGATCCAGCTGACGTGGAGCGTGTTTCATTTGATACCTATCCAGGGCTCGTGGGGAAGTACCAACATCTAGAGGATTTTCACTGGGCTGTACGGCCACTAACAATTGCGTTCGGCCTTTTTACAGTGATGAAGCTTAGTGTTTGTGTTGGTAAAAATGTGGGAGCGAGAATTAAGAAAGGCCGTCAAAATGAGATGCGTGGTGATGACCGTGCTAAAGATGTCCAAAATAGTGGCAGTTCAGCATGGTTTCCACCTCCAGTTGCGAATATCTTCTTCGGAGAAGGTTCTACTGCTACTGCTAGGTGACTTGTCACTCTAAGTTTCCTCTAATTAGCTGATAACTGAAAACTCTGGAGAATATGCCGTGGAAAGCACTGGGTATCATGTGATATCAGAATAATGCTGGTGGTAGTGTAACTTTCTATCATATGTATATAAAGATGTTATTTGTTTACAAGGTGTCTGTCTATTTTTTCCTTTTTTTGTGCGTTCTCTGTAACTAGTTCAAAAATCCAGAATTGTCCGGACTAGTTGCAACTATTTTATGTATTATAAAAAATTATGTAACATTTTATGTAACTATTTTAATATTTAACATTTCAAATTAAAGTAAAAGCAATTGATATTTATTTATAAAAATTATTTATTGATTTGATCAATATGTTTAATGTTTAGATAATGATAGATGATTTATGTAATAAAAATGTCATTAATAAAATTATGATTGAAAAGATGAATAGACAATTTACATTTAAGATTAAAAAAAATTATTTAATATTGTAAATATCAAGTTAATTAACTCAATATTAAGTCAATTGGAAAAATCAATTATGTCCGAGTTTTAAATAAATATTGAGTTGAATGTTATTTATGTCCAAAATGATGTAAAAGTGTAAATCAAAAATCTTAATTGATTTATGTTGCTCGTGTTTTTTCTCGGTTTAGAGACAAATATTTATTTATTTTTTAAAATTAAAAATTAAAATTCATATTTTGTATAAGTTCTTTTATTAGTGATTAATTGAATAAATTTAAAATTTTAAAACTAATTAATACATTAATATAGTTTTTCAAGATATAACATTTTTTAAATTGTGATATAGTTAGATTATATTAATTAGACTTAGTTAATTGGGATTGATTAATATTAACATAATTGGGTAGATGAGTAGACTTAGTTTTAAATAAATATTGAGTCGAATGTTATTTATGTCCAAAATGATGTAAAAGTGTAAATAAAAATCTGAATTGATTTATGTTGCTCGTGTTTTTTCTTGGTTTAGAGACAAATATTTATTATTATTTTTAAATTAAAAATTAAAATTCATATTTTGTATAAGTTATTTTATTAGAGATTAATTGATTAAATTTAAAATTTTAAAACTAATTAATACATTAATATAGTTTTTCAAGATATATCATTTTTTAAAATGTGATATAGTTAATTGGGATTGATTAATATTAACATAATTGAGTAGATGAGTAGACTTCAATATTTAAGCTTGTAATCACTAATTAAGATCCATGACTCGTGAGTTATACGAAATTGACAATTATAATCCTACTGAGTTGCACAAGTTGACGGTGAGTTCAATGGCAATAATGTCAAAACTGACAAAAGTGTAGACAAAAAATGGATTCAAAAAATAGAGTTGACTCATTGAGTTGCTCACACAATTGTTTATTGATATATTATAAAAAATTATTTAAATATTTTATGTACTTTTTTTAATATTTAATTGTTAATAAATTAAAACATTTGATATTATGCGTGTGTGTGTGTGTATATATATATAAATTATTTATTTATTTGATAAATAAGTTTTTGAATTTTATTTTAAGACAAACTATTTTATTTTATTTTTTTGTAAATAATAATCTAATAATTTTTTAAAATTTATCGAATTTATGTTCATATATAAAAACAAATTAAAAGTTATTTACAAATTTTTATATTTTTGTTACTCATTTTCTAATTCATGTATATAATTAAACTTACTAATATAATTAAATAAGAATTATGTATAAAATAAAATAGATATGTCATACTTACTTTTATTAATAATAATTTTGGTAATACTATTGACATTATTTATTATGGAATGGAAATGAGTGTGTCTTAAAATATAAGCTATAATAATTTATTTAATATATATTATATGTGAAAAATAATAGACACTTCATAGTTATTTTTATTGGTAATAATTTTTTAGCAATAAATTTGTATTTATATGTATGTTAGAGGTCTATGTTTAATAATTTATAATTAAAATATAGTTAAGTGATGATTTCAATAAATGTGTTGATAATAAAAAGTATGTATAATTGAAAACAACGGAAAATCAAATTTATATATCATTAAGCGAGACATACAATATTTAATATTTTAAAATTTATTTTATCATATGAGTTTGGTATAGTGGTAAACTTAATCATAACCTATTGAAGTAACTTAGGTTCAATTATTG
Organism: Pittosporum tobira; assembly: GCA_032359685.1. NCBI lineage: Eukaryota > Viridiplantae > Streptophyta > Magnoliopsida > Apiales > Pittosporaceae > Pittosporum > Pittosporum tobira. Next base: position 8,064 of record JAUMHB010025508.1, read on the forward strand.
ACAACTACAATTAATTTTTTAATATAAAAATGACCGAGTTAACTCAATTGTTTTAACAAAGTCCATGGGCAAAAGTGTTCAAAAAATGACTAAATATTGAACCAAAATGAATAAACTCAAACTGAGTTTCATGTGTCTTGTGTTTTATATATATACTATAATGCCCGACGTTGCCCGGGCTAGATACAGTTGTTTATTGATATATTATAAAAAATTATTATAATATTTTGTGTAATTTTTTTAATATTTAATTAGTTATAAGTTAAAACATTTGATATTATGTATATATATTAATAAATTATTTAGTTATTTGATAAATAAGTTTTTAAATTTTATTTTAAGACAAACTCTTTGATTTTATTTTTTGCAAATAATAATTTATTATATTTTTTTATTGATACATCTATTATATGTTAAATTCACAAATACTTTTTTTAAAATATATAAGTTTCATTATGTGAGACTAATATGCTTCTTTGTCCAAACTGATTCAAAAGAAGATTATAAAATGAGTTTATCAAAACATATAAAGATTATGGGATGAGAAACTAAATGTGTTAGTATATGTAAAGTCATTATCATTTATGCAACGTAATTAAAATACAACCATAAATTAATTAGATTATTATGTGACTCATAAATAGATAGGTGTATTTATATATTAATAAATGTCAATATATAATTACCAAAAAGACAAATTGAATAAGTGGATTAAGTCCCTAGTTAATGGATATTTTTGTTATATTTATGGTAAAATATTGAACCAAAAATTTTAATTGAACCAAATATTTTAACGTAATTAAATATTTTTGTTTTTCTTTGACGTTACCCGAGTTAGATATAAATTTTTAATAACATGTTATAAAAAAATTAATATTATATTAAGTTTTTAATGAGTTATTGAATAAGCATATTTTAAATTTCTAAGTGAATTGGATAACTGATAAATTATGTTAAAATAAAATATTTTATTTTTTTAAGAAAATTTTTTGGGTCAATTCTAAATGGAAATATAACATCTTAAATTTTAAATAAATAATCTGTATTACCTTTAAATGCGGATACAATTTTTGCTATATTTATTTATTTTTAAAATATGTTATATCAAGCTAATAAAAGTTCGCCGAGTCAGTTTATGCTTTTGATTTGCACTTGTATTATTTTTTTGACATATTTATTTTTTGACTCGACATACTTTTGCAACCTAGTAAGAGCAAACAGGATTATTCCATAGGACTCACTATCATCTCATTTAAAATTTTAAATACATGTAATAAATTTAATGTTACAATATTAAAAACATAGACTCGAAAATGACTGTTTCGTGAGACTTATTATCCACTTGCTTAAAATTTTAAATACATCTAATAAATTAAATGTTACAATATTAAATGAATAAACTTTTTATCTTCCCAGCAATATTTTTACTACGTACAACTTTATTATATTCATACATAACCCATGTTACTTAAATAATATTATAATTCAATTTCAGTTAATAAACGTTGAGATTTTGGAAAAAAGTTTTGTGAACTCCACTAAGATTTTGGAGAGATGTATGAAGGAGAACTTAATTATAATAATGTTATAATTAAATTTAAACATTATTGGATAGACAGTGGGAATAATTAATTTTAAACATTATTGGATATATAGTGATTATCTATTACATTAATTAAAATTATTAAAATTGTATGAACACTAAAATCGACTTAGTGAGTCATGACAAAATATTTTTTTTTTATCCTCACTGAGTCATACTGAATATAAATTTAGAAGTCATTTTTTTCTAAAATGTACCAAATATGTAAATTAAAAACATAGACTGATTTGATAATTTTTTTGTTGCGTTCGTACTTATATACATAAATAGATAGATAAATATATATATAGTTTACTATTCTTTTACATCCATTGACTTTCTATGTTTATGTAAAGAGTATCTTAACAAAGTAATACAGAGTAGCAGTAAATTTGGCCAACTTAGAATATCTAACTCTTTTCATTCTTTTGTAGTACTTGATGTATGTCATGTAATTGCTCAAAAATGCTAGTAAACATACAAGTCCTTAGTTGGTTAAGTTTTATTTTTATTTTTATTTTTCTAAAAAAATTTTACGTGTGATTTTAACCTTTTTTTTGGGGAAAATGAAGTGTTTTTTTTTTTTTTTTGTAGGGAATCTAAGACGTAAAAAAAGAATTCAATTCATAAAAGTAATAGGAAATTAGGTTTTTTAAAAGTCAATTTTAAATATTTCTAAATTTAAAACTAACATCAACCCAAATGTGGGTTCATAATTCATCTCCAATTTTTTAATGCCTTAAATTGAGTCCAAATCTGCTATCTCAGATATTGTTAATTCTAATATAATATAACCATAAAATTTACAATTAATTTTTATAATTAATAAATAAAATACAATACAATCGCTGAATTAAATTTGAGACCGCAGATTTGGACTCAATTAAATTGACTATGAATTGCTAAAACTACTCTTACACTCCAGTTTAAATTTGATCAACATAAATGCTTTCATAATCTGATCAAAAAATTCAAATTAAACGCTTTCAAAAAAGTATTTAAATTTGAACAAAAAATTCAAAATAAATAAGCTAATTTTAAAATAAAAAGTAATAATTAGTCCAACATAAATGCTTTCATAATATGGAAAGTTGATATTAATTAATTAAACAATTTCACCTAGTCCATTATCGGTGGGCTATAAATTTTTAACCCATGAGAACCCGATGTCTAGTGGGTTTACAGTCACGCTTCCTTGACAGAAATTAGAAAGAGAGCAAGAAAGTTCAAGAGAGCTCGACAGTAACGCAGAGACGAGAAGAATGAAGAGGGCGTCATCTCAACCCCTCCTGTAAGTTACTGTACCCAGCCCTTCTTGCTCAATTTCAACACCTTTTTCTATTCGTTCAACACTGGAACGCTTATTATTATGAACTTTTGCTCAAAATCCTTTTTTTTTTTTTATTTTTAATTTAATAATTTGCAGGAGACATTGCAAAGAAAATGATTATAGAAAAAAAAGAGGCGATAATAATATTGTGAAGAACAGAGTGCTGACAGAGAAAGATATACAAGAAGATGATGAGGAAGGATATGATGATATAGCAGAGCAAATCCAGTGCATAGCCCTCCACAAGAAGTCTCAGCAATCATCAAATCGAGGTCAAAATTTCCCATAAATTATTCTTGATCGTATCTTTAGAATTTCTATTTAATTACATCAGTAATTAATTTGGGGTTGTGAGTTTTGGATTTTGTTGTTTTGGTTGTTTGGCGACTTGGCGCTGTACTTTCTTTAATTTGCTATGATAATTTAAGAAAATGATGTAGACCCATGTTTGGTGGTTGTTAATTCTTCTGTGATTATGTGACCATGGCTGTTTTGCTCGTGTGCTAGAATGGTTGTTTTCTTGGAACCCTTAAATACTCTCCCTGCACTACAATCCTCCTTTACAGTTTACTGTCCATGTTCACCTGTTCTGGACGATTAACTCAATTATTCGATTCTGAACTATGACAGCCAATGCTGTTTCTCATGATGAAAAAAGAAAAGAAAAAATAAAAAATAAAAAAATGAAAGGGAGTGCCATATATGTACGACTTTTTTCTATTTAACATGCCTAGTACATATTTAGGCATACTATTTTTGTATAATCTTTGTAATGCTTTTCCCATTCCACAAAAGTAGAAAATTAGTTACATCTGAAAAAATTTGTGAGTATTAAGGATATATTTTCATTTAATGTCTATCCCAAAAATAATACAATAGATGTTTAGTTTAGTGATGGGTGTTTGATAGTGCTACTGTCATGGTAAACTTTTTTCATAGAACAATTTAAAAAAAAAAAGTAGGACTCGATTTATACAATGGAGGGAGTATTAAGTTTTATTGGGAGTTGTGCCACGCAAAGAGTAAAAGGAGAAAATCAAACTCGAAAGAGGTAGTAACAAATTTGAGAATTGACTTCAGTGAATCTGGGCTAAATGATATCGCTGCCAGTAGTAACCTCACCATGGAGTATTTGTTTATTGTGAGCTCTATGGGGAGATTAGGCAGGCCAGTATCCCTTACCTGCTAACTGCAATATGGTTAAACCAGGTGAGGAGCTCTCTTGGAAGAAATATGGACTTTGGAGGCAAAAACAGAAGAGCAGGGCAGCAAGGTTAGAGAAGCAGCTAAAGGCAAGGTGGGCCCTTGAGGACCTTATTGAGGAACAACTGAGCCTTTTTCATGCCCATTACAACCAGGCCGTGGTCCCAACCCGCCTCACGGACGTGTCCAAACTTCTTCAACCCAAATGGGCTTCACCCCTTGAACTTGCTTCACTAGCCTGGCTTGGTGATTGGAGGCCATCTGCCATGTTGGACCTCCTTGGCTCACTGTCTCGTTCCTCACCCTCCTTATCCGACTCCAATGGGGTGGAACAAGTCCTGTCAAAGCTAATCCATGATATTCGAATTGAAGAGGCCGTGATTGACGAGGAGATGGCTGAGATTCAAGCAAATTGTATCCTCCACCTCAGTTTTGGTTCAGTTAGCAACCAGTCCATTGGACCTGCAGTGGCTCATGCCCAGTCCGAGTTCAACAAGATCCATCGGGTCATTGTTAAGGCCCAGAATCTCAGGTCCGTTCAATCTTACTATTCCGTCCATTCCATAGATCTAGTCTTTTTCAAAAATAATAGTCCTTTTTTTGACGATATATATAGTCACAACTAGCCATGCAATCATGTATTGTTACGTGTGTGATCGAACTGACAGGTTCAAGGTATTGGAGTTGATAGTGAAGAAGGTGGTGAGCCAAACGGATGCGGTGGAATTTCTGGTTGCATTTGCAGGAATTCAAGACACCATTCACCAGATTGCCAGGAAGCATAAATTGCTCAAAGGTCCAGTTTCTCTTCCTGTGAAGTCCCTGGGATCTAGTTGAGAAAAGCTTGTTTCACAAAAGTTGTTATTGGTAATTCAGAAGCAGAGAAATTCAGAAAACTGATAGGGGTATGTATGAGATCTCATGTCCTAGGCCTCAGCTACAGTTGCAGTATATGGTGTACAAACATTTACTTGTATATTTTCACCACTGTGAAGTAAACCAGCTAGTTGTTTTATTATATTTGTATTCTAGAGCTATAGTTGCAATCTATGGTGGGCAAATTAGGATCAAGACATTTAAATCAGTGTTGTTGACAAAAAGACGACAAGAACCCTTTATATCCGTACATGAAAATGTATGGATAATTTTTTACAATTTTCTTTTTCAAAATTATTCAACAATTATCAAACAATAGTAAGTGAATTTATAAAGGAGGTTGTCGAGATTAAATTATTAAAAACAATATTTATACTCCCAATTTGACTAGCATTTTAATGTTGTACTCCAGTTAGGCATGGCAATGAGGCGGATATGGTTGAGATACCTCTGCCCCATTCTAACCATGTTTAGGATTTCTCTCTCCTATACCTACGTCACCCCGTTTAATACTATTCCAATACTTGTTCCGTCCCTTACAAGTAATTTCGTATTCGTCTCGCCCTACCATGTTTTAGAATTTTTTTTTTTCAATATCAAAATCTATATATCCCACTTATTATATTATTTTAAAAATTTTACTAAATTATAATAGATTGTTAACATTTTTACAAAATTATAATAGATTCTTATCTTTTTATTAAATTAAAATTTATTTATTTATTTATTTAAGATTAGAAATATTAAATATACATTAAATTAATAAATGTAAAAATAATATATATAAATATGTAATCAGGTCAAGTCTTATAGAGTTCAAGTCAAATTACTAGACCTAACTCCAGTATAAGGGAGAAAAAAATTAAAAAAAAGTGCAACCTGACATCGCACTATATTTTTCCAATTAAATTCTATGTTATTTTTAAAGGTTGTAAAAGTATATACATAGTAAAATTTATTAGTCAATATGTATATATAGCTTGCATGTAATTTTTCTATTTCTAAGAAAAGATCATGTTTGTCACAACTTATAATTTAGTTAGCAAATTAATTAAAATCAGCTAACAACTTGAAATATTTGTTTGACAATTTAAAAAAAAAAATACTTTATTTGTAAAAAATAAATATTAAAAATAATTGAAGAACAAATTTAATCATTAAATATAGTTAATAGAAATAATTTATAAAATAAATATTTATGTAAAAAACACAAAATAAGATTTACAAACATGGCCAAAATAAAATAAACCTTTATTATGGGTAATGCACTGATGCATTAAAAGATTGCATATATATATGTATATATATATATCGTGTAATCGCATCCTACCACACCTTTCGATTCCCAACCATTCTTTCGTTTCGTCCATTAAACCCTTTTCGACGATCTCTGTGGCTCGTCTCGACCAACTAACGAAGTACGACGAACTGCTTACAAAAGTGGAAAAGAAATGAAAAAGATCAAAAACTTCTTCTTCTCCCTCTCCTTCTCTTAGCCAACGAACACCTACCTACACTCGCAGTCGTCAGTTTCTGTATCAATGGCAGCATTGGCCGCAACGCCCACATCTTTCTCCCTCCACCCTACCTTCAACACCGACCGTTCATCTAGATGCCTCTTCCCATCAAACTCATCCTCAGTTGCCTTCTCTTCTTCTTCTTTCTTCGCCGGCGGGACCCACAAAAACTTCAATTTGATTTCCACATCTTTTTCTTCTCTTGAATTTGACAACAAGAGAAATTATGCAACAAAACTATCTAGAAGAAGAAGGGTGGTCGTCTCAGCTTCAGCAGATTATTACTCTACTCTTGGTGTCCCCAAATCCGCCAATAATAAGGAAATCAAAGCTGCTTATCGAAGGTTAGCTCGACAGGTACCTTACCCAACCAAAATTTCAGTTTCCTCAAGCTTTGCATTGGTTTGTATCGATTGCTTTTGTTTTTAAAATTACAATCGTTTTAGTGACACATTCAAAATTGTAGTCTTTAATTTAATTTCATAGGAGTATTTGATAGACAATTATTACTAGTTAAACCTGACTGTGTATATATACATTGCAAGACAACACTTACGACACTATTAAATTGAACTGATGTTACTTCAAATTGATTTTGGTGACACTTTCAGTTTGATTCATGAGAGGTGCAAAATTCTGTGCTTACTGTGTCCCAACCATGTTAGATTCAGTTATTTCAAGTTTTCAACAATGTGTTCTCTGAAATTGTTAGCTTTTTGCTGATTTGATATTTAGTTCCTATCTTATATTGGTGCATGTCTTTCATGCATTCTTTGCGTGGAGTTGAATTCCAGCATGGTTTAATGTCTTCTTCTCTTTACCTGACTAGGTTTCATATGATCGAGCTTGTTATGAATTAGCTTCAAGTTGTGTTTATTAGCTGGTTATTTTCTTCTTCCATCACCTCTCCCACTTGTTTTTTGTTCTTAATAGTTTTGTTTCCAATGGTGAAGCTTGAATCTTTCTGCAATTCCCTGAAGAAGGATCTTTTTTCCTCTGGATGAGATTGCATAAAGTTAGTTTGCTAGTTAGTTTTTTTTTCCTTCTTCTTTAGTTCCTCGTTCTTGCTACCTTTGTTGAAGCATAAAGGATCCAGCTCAAAAGTATTGGCTTTGAGTGACTAAGTCACTGAGTACACATATTAAAATTAGCTGGCTAGTAGGACTTCCTTATATGCAAAACTGAAAAATATATTAAACTTAAAAAGCAGTAATCTGAACTTATGTGGCCAGATTTTGGTACTCAATGGCATTATTTTGTAGTTATCGATGCTAACGTGCATGCTTTACTTTTTCCTCACAAGTCCTCATATCTCCCTTCGTATGCTACTCTTTCAGTATCATCCTGATGTGAACAAGCAACCTGGAGCAACTGAAAAGTTTAAGGAGATCAGTGCTGCTTACGAGGTGTGCAAGGAGCTACAAATTTTACTATAATCTTGAATCCTTGATTTCTTTGGTCATTATTTCCGTTGTTGGTTACTTCTTGACTGTAGAATAATATGCTTTTAGTTTGTTTGGAATATGACAGAAATTTTATTTTATTTTTTTCTTATTTGATAAGTAATGTTTGCAATTCACATCCAAAACAATTTTGGTACTATGGTTGTTAGTTTGGCAGTTGATTGAATTTCAAAGTGCAGACAAATATTTTGTCTTGTAGATATTTCATTTGAGTAGTTCGGGCCAGTTTTATTTGATTTTGTGTGGTATGGTTGAACATTTGAAACCATGCATTTTGAAGTCCAAAACTTAGTTAGTTGCTCACGCTTCTTATCATTTTGTTTTTTAAACTCTGAAGCACAACATTGTCAGGTATTATCAGATGACCAGAAGAGGGCTTTGTATGATCAGTATGGTGAGGCTGGTGTGAAGAGTACAGTAGGAGGACAAGGTGGTGCCTACACGGTACTACTTCTAATTAAAAACCTATTATCTGTTTTTCAATGTAATCTTAAACAAGGAATTTGTTAAAAGATCGTACACGCTTGATTGACCATAAAATCGTTTTGTTTCAAAAACCATCCAAACCCGTTGACTTGCTGGTTGAACCGTTAGAAACGGTGATCCTGTGGCCGGTCAACGATTTTGTCCGGTTTGCAATCTAGCAGCCTCTTGCCGGGAAAAAAAGAAAAGAAAAACACGCCACAGACTCTATTAGTCCTCAATTTTGCTAGATCTGTTGTTGTTAGATCTCATGTCCCCAACTTGCTAGATCTGATTTAAAAATAAAAGTTGCAGAGAAGACAAATAGGAGCAGAAGATAGGACCAAGGAAAGGAGGGAGAAAGGACCAAAGTTATAAAACGAAAATGAGGTTTACGGTAGTTTGAGTTGTTGTCAGTTGGCAGTCCTTTTTTTTTCCCCCTTGAAGGACGTGATACCATACCTAGTTAGATTTTGACTTATTCTAGTACTTTTGTATACTATTTAGTAGTATTTACATATAAATATTTTTCCAAAAAATATCAGAATTTTATCTTTTATTTTTAATTTATTATAAGTCTTTAAATTGTTATTTATATATATATATATATATATATATATATATATATATATATGTGTGTGTGTATAAAACAATTGTATATTATTTTTTATTATGTTATAATATTTTTTGTACATTTAATATGTATTAAATAATATATAATAATTATAAATATTTTTAATTATATATTATGATGATGATGTCACTGGTTCAATAGTGATTCAGGTTCAACCACTGCTTGAACCAGTGATCCATCCACCCACTTATATTTTCGGTTTGATGACCGGTTCGGGTTTAAAAACATTGGCATAGGGAATGGTATAATCATATTCTTCATCGATGTCTTGTTTATGTTAAAGGACAGGAACTGGTGGTGGGGGCAGGGGTATTACAGTTTCCAATTTCCAACTTCTTATTACTCATTGCCTTATTACCTTACCTAATTAAACATATCCAACGAACAAAGAGAAAAAAAAAACCATATACACAAATAATAGCTCATTAATGTGTCTTTCTTTTCTGATTATATATTGCCGCTGACCTATCTAATCTCTCTCTCTGGTGGGGGATGTTTTCGGCTTTTCACAGGCGTATGTAGTGTTTTTTGTGTCCTGGGATGCACCCACTCTTGGTGTTTTCGTATATGATACCTTACCCTAATCAATTTTTTTGATAAGTATACGTTGCCCCAATAATTCTCTCACATCATTTAAATATACCCATTCTATTAGAGCAACTGTGCCACTGGGTATTCTGACATTTTCATGATGACATGATTATCTCATATCTGCAATTTCAGCTGATACTAAATTTTGTTTCACTACAGACAAATCCTTTTGATCTATTTGAAACATTTTTTGGCTCTAGTGTCCGTGGTGGCTTCCCTGGTATGGACTCAACTGGGTTTGGAACACGCCGTCCTACTGTTACTAAAGGCGAAGATATACGGTGAGTCGAATATGACTGGATTCCTTTAAGCAAATTATTGTATTGACAGAGTAATATTACTTTATACATGTTGCTAAATTATAGATAATGTGAACTGACAAATCTGTCACTGGGTATAGAGTCACCACCTAGTGGCACATATAACTGCTAACCAAGTTAAATTAGTCTCTCCTTATCAAAAAGAAGTTTAATTTAGTTATAGTTTGAATTCTAAACTGAATATTTTTTGAGATGGGATTTAATTAAAAAAATGCTTCAGACTTGTAGTTATCTTTTAATTATCTTCATAAAACACTAATTGAGTATGTAAATTGCATGTGTTTCAGTTATGACATGACGCTACAATTTTCAGCAGTTATATTTGGGGCGGAAAAAGAATTTGAACTTTCACATCTCGAAACATGTGGAGTTTGCACTGGTACTGGAGCTAAAATTGGCTCCAAAATGAGGATATGCTCAACTTGCGGGGGCAGAGGTCAAGTTATGCGAACTGAGCAAACACCTTTTGGCATGTTTTCACAGGTGACTAAAAACAATTATTTTCTCATCTTTGCGGATATCACTTTTATGAATTTTATAAAGCATAAGGTATGTTCAAGCTTTGACCTGACTTTTCATTCAAAGTACGACAATGAAGCCCAGGAATTTTTATTTTATAGTTTAATCTATTTATATCATATGATGTGTTCACCTGTCCATTATTCCACATTATTACTTGAAGCAACTGTTGTTGGCTATTCTTTTTTTACTCTTTAAATCTAATGACTATAGGTTTCTGTGTGTCCAAAATGTGGTGGCAACGGTGAAGTGATTTCCGAGTACTGTCGTAAGTGCTCTGGTGAGGGACGTATTCGTGTGAAGAAAGATATCAAAGTCAAAATTCCTCCTGGAGTGGGCAAGGGTAGTATTCTCAGAGTTGCTGGAGAAGGTGATGCTGGGCCAAAGGGGTACGTAAAGGAGCACAAGTTTATGCATATTTAAGTGTTGGTTATTAGTTCTGTAGTCTATTTGTTATGCACCTTCCAATCATTAAACTTCTTAAAAAGAAATACATTGCATATTTTTATTACTAGTCTTTAAGTAAATTGAACTTATAATTATATGTAAACTAACCCCTAAGTTCAGCTCAAGTTGTAGGGAACCACATGATATAGGGTTTGTTTGATGGAAAGGGATAGCAGCTTAAACTCAACTCACAAAAAAATGAGGTTGAATTTAAGCTGTTAAGTCGGCCTTTTGATATTGCGTTTGGGACTTATATATTGATGGAGATTGTCTCAAATTAGGGTTAGGGTTAGGGTTAGGGTTTTCACCTTAGCCTTAATTAGGGTAACGTGGCATCCCACGAGGCAGCTTAAGGCTTGCGTGGCAGCTCATCCGATCGGCCATCCTCAAGGTTCGACGACTGACATCGCCCAAATAAGGATCGGCCCCGACACTCGGCATCCAGAAGGTACAAGCTCGGCTATCGGCTTCCAAAGGGTCTTGCACCCGCTTCAGTTCGGCCGGACCATCACCGTCTGGGACTTTCAAACTATGCGCCTAATCCACCCCATCGATTAGGCCTGACTCTTCCTGGTCCGGGTCCAGTGGCCCAAAGGCCATAAAACAAGTTTCAGGCGGTGTCCAATCAGCCGCCTAACCCTGCAGCCATGTCAACTCAAAGGAGGCTCGCTATACTTGCTGTCAACTCACAGCAGGCGCACAATGCCTACTTTATTGGGCCGCGGGTCAAGGCAAAGTCTACATATACAACCTCATTTGCACAAATGAGGGGATCGGGAAATATACACGAGCCAAGCGTTGCAAAAATATAAACTCACCGTAGCTAAACTTCTCTCAAAATACAATGGTAAATCCCATCCTCTCCTACTTAATATTCAGATTACTACCTTAATCTCAACTAACTTAAGCATCAAAGAGGGGAACGAGGGAACAAACCCCTCGTGTTGCCCGTGTTTCAGGGGAACTTGCTTCCGCCGACGTGTGCTCAACTGGAAACAAGGTTTGAACTTGGTTAAAGTTCAGGTTGGTCCCAACAATTGGCGCTAAAAGGAGGGTCATCTTTGTTCTACACGATCTATCTCCATACTAAACCTTTTTAGCACGCATGTCAGCCAATCAGAGTATTGCAAACTCCACGCCGGATATACATGGCGCCGGAAAAGCACATACAATGATTCCCGAGCCCCTGGATAGGCTGTTCAATGATGTTCCAGTCAACTCCGAAGTCAACTCCGGGGATAACATCCCTGAGGCAACCCCGCCCGACTCCCAACACCGCTCCTGAGCGCAAAGGAGACGTGATCGGAGGCGGCATAGGAAGGTCGAAGGACACCAAGATGCTCGAGACCTCCTCAACTCCCGCTAGAATGAGAGGCTTGCAAAGCTGCTCCAAGACCAGCACAACATTACTCTCGAGATCGAGAGGCTGAAGTGCAAACGTCTCAGGGAGGATGATCGGTTTTATCAGACCGGCGCCCAACGTGAGCACCTCCGCTCTCACACATCATCCTTCCCGAATAACTGGATATCGACACCGGACGCCACAACATTCCCACCGGGACAAGCAAGCCCGCCCTCGGTCTCCCCAACGATCCGAGCGGAGGGAACTAAAGGAGTACAAAAAGAGGATCGAGTCATTTGAGAAGATATTGGTTGATTGGGAGCTTGTGCTAGATCAGCGGACGTCGACCTACCCTAAGTTTCTAGAGCCCGGCCTTGGAGGCATCCGAATTGTCTTGCCTGAGGCCGGCGGTAAATTGCTCGTCGACTTCTAGCTAGCACTTCAATTAGCACCCTGGCCATTTGAATCGGTAGTTTCAGGGTCAACTTCTGCTCAACCTCACGACTCAGCGCCAAAGCCATAGCTAGATAAACTGAGCTCACTCTTGGGCCACCCAACCGGAATATAACAGTCGGTCCGGGCCACCGGCTGAGCTCTGATGCCTTTACCAACGTGGTCTAGCACGCCCACGTCTTTGCTTTCACTTCCGACGAGATGCTGATCCCCGGCACACCGGTGAAAACCGAAGGGATATGGTTAATAGAAGGCCGAAAACCCAGTCCTTGTAGAATTTGAGGTTTCTGACCTCGTCGATCGCTTGGACCATGGGACCCTCGAAGACCGAACTGATGACCACTCCTTGTAGAATCCGAGGTCTCTAACCTCGTCGATTGCTCGGACCATGGGACCTTCGAAGATCG
>JAUMHB010025519.1:0-14634 GCA_032359685.1 Pittosporum tobira
TGACTGATCCTGTTTAACACATCTAAATGCAACGAATTTTAGCGTGTGGTGGTTTTCTAGTTCATCTACTTGCTTCTTAGCTTGAAAAATGTACCTATATTTCAAAATCTTGAATCTGCAAGTACTTATGGGTCTCATACATGTTAAATTTGACACTCATTGAAATTTCTTTTTACGTCATTTGCTTACCCCAATCCACCCCCAACAACCCCCCCCCCCCCCCCCAAAAAAAAAAAACCAGCATCTACATTTCTAAAGGTGGAAGATATGTCCCCATACATAGAGGGGGGCCTCAGGCTGAAAGTGCAAGACCAGTCCCACCACCTCACGAACCTGGCCCGAGGGGCGGCTGCAGCATCTGGATGGAGGACCGAGCTAAAAGGTGGCGTGATGATTGGAGTCCCATAGGTGGTGCTCCAAGTTCCACCTTCTAATTCTCTAGGGCACAGGGCTGAACAATGACTACAGTTGGTAAAACAGGGACTGGAGAAATCTTTTCCTACCTGAGATCTATTTTGATGGTTGACAATTTTTATTTTATTTTATTGGGTACCTTGGATGATGGAGTTGAGGGTCATTTGAGCTTATTTCAATTTGAAGCACCTTGTGCTTTTAGGAAAAAATTTGAAGTTTTGATAGCGTTCTTGCATTTGGGGGTCCCAATTTGGAAACTTTGTTGTTGTCTTATTCTTTTTGTTGAACAAGTGGCTTTAATTTAGCAAGTGGAAATAAGTAGTAGTACTCTTTCTCTGTCTGATAGTGTATTCCGGCTGTTGGCTGGAGGGTGTAGAACAAGTTAAGCTTGTTTTTTTTTTTTTTTTTTTTTTTTTTTTTTTTTTTGTCATTGGTTGGGGCTGGGGGGTCCCAGTTCGGAAACTTTTGTCATTGTCGCTTGTTCTTGTTTGCTTTGTAATTTTCAGTGGATATTGAAATTTCAGAGTTGTCCTCTTTTTAGTTGGGAATCGTTGCTTGCCGCTTTACATCTAGTTATAAGTGAGACTGAAAAGGACAAAGAAATCCATCAAATTGATTTTGATAATATTGGTTACTTTCTGTATTCTAATCTTGCATTTTGATATATTATGTAATTTCCAAATGGCGAAATTGATGTTTTATAGTCAAGTTCTTATTATTCCTAGTTTTGTTAACGAGCTCGCGAGGCAATAAACGTGACTCGAGCTCGCGAGTATCCTATTTATTTATTTATTTTTGTTTTTATAAGGAGTAGTTTTTAAGGCAGTTGAATGAGCTCAGTTTGGCTGAAGGTCCAGTTATTTCCAAGGTTGAGACTTGAGAACAAGAGTTTGGCCAGTGAAATGATACACAACCAAGTCTTGCATAATGTTCAATTTTCACCAAAATCTCTTTAACATTTATTAACATAAAAAATAAATAAAAATTCCAACGTTCAAAGCGTATTTAGGAAACTGACCATAAATAGAAATTTTCTTGAAAACGTCTGGATGAGCCAAATCACTTTCGATTTTCCTAAAATAGTCAACAGTCACTACTCACAGGACTGCACATCATTATTCCACTGGGAGACGGCAATTAAAAGACAAAACAAACCGTTGAAAGGTCTAATTCTTCCCGCAATCGGACGATAACTAGACATACAAATTTTCTGAACTAACAAGACTCTCTCACGAACCAAACATAACAAAACAAGCCATACTCACACACAAATATAATATATGTATAATTACTCCCGCCGGCCCTCCCTTTCACATTTTATTTACTTATGATTATGCATATGGCTGGCGGGCGGGCGCGCGCGCGCGTGTGTATATATGGGTCGTATTTGTGATCGATTTAGTTGAGAGATAGAGAGAGTATTTTGTTATATGCTCAGCAAACATGGATGAAGAAACACCACTGATTGATGAGCTACCCTCACAAACTCCAACCCTAAAGCATACAAGAGATGTTCATATTCTGAGCTGGGCGTTCTTGTTGATTTTCTTGGCTTACGGTGCTGCTCAGAATTTGGAGAGCACTATCAACACTGTGAGTTTCTTATTTCTTCTATACATGTGCACTTGAAATGAGAATTTTGCAAATTATAATAATTTTACTGTCTACGTTTGTAATCTTATTATAATTGTGTATTAAGATGTAAAATTGTTTTAAAAGAAATAGGACTCGATATATAACTTAGAGGTTAGTTCACTCATTTCTAATTGGTTTTGAATTACATAACTCAATATGACATGGATATTTCAATATTGTGGTCAATACAATTATTAATTTTAAAATAAACATTCGCATCAGGTCGTATACGAGTGCGATGTGCGAGCACTGGAATCTGCCCTTCTGGGAATATTATATATTTTTGCTTTCTACAGAAAATTTGGGACTGAATTTTTGTGGAAATCCATTGTAACATTCTGACATGCAACTTCTTCATTTTTGGTTTCAGAAGGAGGATATGGGAACTATTTCACTTGGGATATTGTACTCGTCTTTGACAGTTTTTTCACTGGTTGCTTCGTTTGTTGTACAAAAGCTTGGGTCCAAGAAAGCTCTGATTCTGGGAACTACTGGATATTGGTTGTTCATTGTTGCAAATTTGAGGCCATCATGGTAACTCTTTTTCTTTCTAATTACTGTGTTGTATCCTCTCCTATGAACTTTACCAGCGCATTCAACCTTGTAATTTAGTTTTCATTTGGGATTCTTGGGATGAAAAGTGGCAAATTGGATTAATTGCACGTCAGTTGGTAGAAAGCATCCTTTTAAATTAATTGATAGTAACATATAATACGTAGAAACAGGATATAATTCGAGCAAAGCACCAGACCACAAAAATACATGTACAACTTCATAAGAGGAAAAGAGATAGCCTGAGTACAATCAAAGCAGTGACACTCTCGACGAACATAACTCCATTGAATCGTAAGATGGTCAGAAGCGAACCAACCCTTACAGAACACTCTGGGGAACATGATGCAAGGTCCGGCTTTTTAAGAGAAAAAAATCAGTTTTCGAAAATGATGTTGTAAAATTCCAGGCCTTCATGTTGATTTACATTTTTTTTTCCAGGTCTTCGTATTGATTTTCATTTTTCAAGGATTCTTTTCGAGAAGAACACCTCTGTTGCAATTTCAGAAACTTCAACGAAATTTGTTTGATTCTTCATGCAGGTATACGATGGTGCCAGCTTCTTTGTACCTTGGTTTTACTGCTTCAATAATATGGGTTGGACAGGTAGTGCAAGTCTTCAATAGACTGACTTCAATTTTTGATTGCACTAAATCTTACATTTGTTTATTTATTTTACTGTGAGGTATCAGGGTACATATCTTACGTCGACTGCACGCAGTCACGCATATGATCAGAATGTCCATGAAGGACCTGTAATTGGTAAATTTAATGGAGAATTTTGGGGATTGTTTGCCAGTCATCAGGTGCAACATTTGAAAGTTTTCCTGAGATTTACTATATGTATTTAGGAATCAAGTTCAAGCGTTACCATTGATGCTCATGATTTACTATATGTGCAGTTAGTAGGGAATCTTATCTCTCTTGCTCTGTTGAAAGATGGAAAGGTATGCTTGGTCAATTTCTTTTTATTTTTTATATCGTAATTATTGTTATTATTATTATTCTTTTTTAATGTTTAATGCTTGTGAACACCTAAAATGGGAATATAACTACTTAAAATGAAGGAAGTTTTTAGGAGAACTGTAGAAGTAAATCAATTTTCTGCACTATTGGGAGAAAAAGTTGTACTTTGGAGAACTTAACCGAGTTGCATTGCTCATTTTGGTATCTTTTCTTTTGTGAATCTGTGAACTGGTAAAAGTAAAATATGGTCAACAGAGAACAGGTAACTTAATTTATCTTTTTCCCGAAAAAGATTCTTGATGATGGGTTGACTAATAATAATTAAACCAAGAAAATTGTTAAATAGTTGTGCACAATTGAAATGGGCATCAAGGACACAAATGGTATCAAGGAAGGAGGTGGCGTGTTATTTTATGGATTTGCTCATTGTATGAGTTAAAAATGAGAGAAACATAGTCCATGTCGCCGAGTCCAAATATAGAATTTGGTTAAAGTATTAAAACGTAGACCTTCATATGGTTTGTTATATGATCTGCAACTCCCGAGGGGTTTGTGGATGGAAGACTGAAGTTGAACTTGCTTACGACTTGCTTGTTAGTTCTGCAAGGTTATAATGACAGGAAATTTGGTTTATACTTTATGCAATTTGGTTCAGATAGTGAATGATGCAAAGTGGGCAAAGTGTACCGGTAGAAATCAAAAGTGTCGGACTCGGAACGAGTTCAAATTTGGTAGGCCACTTGGAAATGAGGTTCTGAGCAACGTCCATAGCGCTATGGACGCCGTCAATTTTTAGGGTTAGCTTATGTTCCTATATAAGGACTATGCGTTTTGGAGGACGGATATTATTGTATGAGATTGATTTTTATTCTAAATTAGATAACTTCGAGTTTTCTTTAAATTTTTTAATTTTCTCTTTGGTTTGATTTATTTGTGTTTGGCATTAGAAGCATTTTCATAGGTTCCCCACCATAGGTTGTATTATATCATGTAACTTGTGAACTCTTCATAGTAAAACCGTACTTATTCAAATCATGCAGGGTGGAAGTACTAGTGGCACAACATTGCTTTTCATTGTCTTCCTCTGTAGTATGACGTTAGGTACCATTCTCATGTGCTTCTTGCCAAAAAGAGATTCTAAAAAAGAGGAGGAACTCCGAGATTCTTATGTCAATTTCTATTCCGGAATGGTATCTCTAGCAGAGTCTGTCATCACTCCATTATTTGATGCACGACTACTATTGCTCATCCCCCTTATAGCATACTCAGGATTACAAGCAGCATTTGTATGGTGAGTACTCAATCAGCTTATGATAATACAATATCCTTTCATTTCATCGTATGTATATTGACCATGGGTTGTGCATATAGTGCTGAATTTACAAAGTTTGTTGTTAAGCCTGTACTGGGAGAGGCTGGTGTGGGTGGTGCAATGGCGATTTATGGGGCTTTTGATGCAATTGTAAGTATGCAATGCATAATGACTATACCTTTTGATTTTCTATCATATTCTCCCCTCAAATGTAAGAATTCTAGACAATGCATTTTATATTTTACAGTTTGGTGAGTTAAGTGATGGTAATAAATCATGATTCAGAAACCTTTCACCCTTACCAATCCTTACCAAAAGTAAATTATATTTTTTAAATAAAAATAAACATGTTAAAAGTCTGTTATATATATAATAGAATTTTGTAGTTATATCCTTCTCATCTGAAAATAAGCTCAATCGTCTTAAGCTTATCTTTGGAATTTGTGCCAGTGTTCATTAGCTGCTGGTCGACTTACCTCGGGTCTGACGTCTATTACCGTAATAGTTTCTGGGGGAGCCTTTGCGCAGGCTATTGTACTTCTCTGGCTTCTTCTGAAGGACAGGTAAGCTGCAGTATCAACTCAAGTTGCACTAAAATGTTTTATAGCCTGTTGTTTTAGTTTTATATTTACCTAACAAGAAGAAATTCATTTAATTAAGCTATCCTATCAACATAAGATGTACCCATTTTATTTTATTTTTGGAAATCTAATGTCTTTAATCTATATATATATATATATATATATATATATATATTAACTGAGCTAAGCAGATCTGATACTCCCTTCCGTCCTCGCTCTTTAACTTTTTTTCATTATTATTCCTCGTGTAATTATGCAGCGCAAGTACTGGATTACTTGGCACTTTATTCCCTCTTGTCATAGCAGCTATATGGGGCATCGTTGATGGAATATTCAATACACAACTTAATGCTCTAATCGCAATGCTGTTCGAGCATGAGACCGTAGTACTTTCATTTTCCTTGTATTTTTGTCAATATTTGCTTTGCTCTGATTTTCTTCCAGGCCAATACACATCATCTCCTACAACATCTTCTTTTAGCATTCTTGATTAACATACGTACGCGCTAGTCAATATGGCTTAGCTTCATAAATGTGTTTTGTAGGCCGTTAAAATGGCAGGGTTTCAAAGTTTTAATTTAATAACTAGTGTCACTACTTACTGAAACAGGAAGGATCATTTGCGCAACTTAAGCTATGGCAGAGTGCTTCGAATGCAGTTGTGTTTTTCGTGAGCCCCTACATTTCGTTTCAGGCTATGTTAGTTGTTATGCTTGTTGCTCTCTGCTTCTCGGTTGCCTCTTTTCTTTTTCTCATACTTAAAGGTGGAGAGAGTGGTCTCCTCTAATTCTTATTGTTATTGATCAAAGCAAACATCATAAAGTTTTTCCAATACAAAGGTCCTTTTTCTGGTGCTCTCTGAGAGTTTTACTGTCTTCTCTGTTCATCTTTGAGAATTGTAAACCTCAATTTGTTTACGAGTAGGAGCTTTTATTATTATCAAGATGCATTATAATTTAGATTGACATTATTGTCATTTAAAATGTAATATCACACTAATGATAATAAATTAATATTATCATATTCTTACTTGTAATGAGACTAATTTTATAAAAACATACTGATATATGCATACCTAATTGATAATAACACATTTTGTGAGCTCATTATAAAAGTTTTACAGTACAATCTTATAATATGCGAAATTATCATAGTACTCATGTCACATAGACAACACAATACCACATGTACCCAAATAACCGTTCTTGTGGATGCCATGTTTTATCCAACCAACCAATCAGCTTTTATACTTTAGACCTGAGAGGAGTTGGTAACTCCCTACGTTTTCTCCTCCACCATTAACAACTAAACTTCACATACCTCAAAAGTAGTTGAAATTAGGTTCACCTTCACTAAATAAACCTATATCTATCTCTTTCTCTCTCTCTCTCTCTCTCTCTCTCTCTCTCTATATATAGAGATATTTACATATAACCATAATCAGAAAACTCTATAATATAAATCATGACTTTCTCTTTCTTAAACTCAATGCTCCAAAGAGTCTCGGTTTCCCCGCGGTTGCCTTTGGTACTCTACGCTACCACATGGACGACCCTTTTAACAGTGACGGTGGCCGTGGCCTCGTTCTCGCCGGAGCTTGCATTTGTTGCAGCTATAAACCCTTCGTTCTCTAGAGGATCATGTCAGAAGGAAGATGCAGTGCGGGTGCCGTTGGATCTTCCGGGTGATGTGTTTTGCCTTCCGGGTCGGTTGTTTGGGAGGTCAAAGATGGAATTGGTAGTCCCTCCAGTTTTCGCGGCGGTCATCGTTGTTGCGTCAGCTTACGTGGTCCGAGCTCTTGCTCTGTGGGAGGTGGATGTGGTGGAATCCAACCGATGATTAATTGAGAGTAAATTAAGGAAAGAAATGTACTGGTCCGTGTAAAAAGAGATGATCATCATGAACAACGCAAAGTATTTGTGATAACTCGTTGTATGAAATGGCACGAGGATCAAGTTTAGCCATGGAACCACCTTAAATTTATTTGGTAATCTTCCGGATGTATTTCTTAATTAAGGATTTGCAATTTATTATATATTTTTTTTTCAAATGTTTTTTCATCATTGCTTTCCTTCTGGGCTGTCTACCAAATAATTATAAGGAAACATTTTTTTTTAGATTGGGTGATACTTGGATGATTTTTACTTTCCCAGAATATTACTGTTTAATACTATTATGAAATCAAATGACCACAGAAATTAATTTGTCACACTACATATTATATTATATTGTTATTAATAAAATGGATGCACTTATTGAGGCATTCTATTATTAAAATGGATTTCTGGGAAACGCGGATGTCAGGTAAAATTAAAAATGGATCGGTCAACAGTTATGGATGCAACTTGTTACATTTGACATACTCCATTCTCACCCCAGAGACCAGGGTTCAAGTCCCGCCAACGGAATCATTATTATTACTCCTTTCGTTTAACTTTTACTTATATTTCCTCCCGTCTAATTTTGTTCAATTTTAGTTAGTCTGTTTTTTTTCTATAATATTATTGATTATCGTTTTCTCATACTACTAATACTTTTTTTTTTTTAATTGAAAATGATTAAAAAAATAAATTAAATGCAAGTTTCATTACTCCACTCAACTATCTTTTTTATATCTAATTTTCTTTTCAACTACTTCATTCATAAATGATTAAGGGTACTATATAAAATTTTATATTTTTCTAAATACGCATGCATTTCTAATTATGACAATATAATTTTGACGGATGAAGTATTATTTTAACAATTAAATTTGAACAAATAAAAGATAAATTATGACAATATAAATTAAACGGAATAAGTATTATTATTATTAGGTAATCTGTATGCGAATGCTTTCATTATTATATTATCGAAAATCCATTCAAGTATGTCTTTTTTATATTTATTTTTTAAAGTAAATTAACAATTATATTATTTTTATTAATATAAGTATATTTTAAACACTATTGTTAAAAAAAAAATGGCCCATAAATGAAGTTCTATTTCATTTGATGGTAATATAAAATATATAACAAATCAATTAATTTTTTATTTTAGGATTTAAACAATAACATTATATTATTGTCAAGTGATTTCTAATAATATTATAAATAAACTAATGCTTTCTTTTTTCATTTTATAAAATACAAAAAGTATTATGATAATTGTATTAATCAATATATCATATAAATAGATAAACACAGTGTTTATTTCACTGATTTTTATTTATTTACTGAGTTGACTCAGCGTTTGTTTATTTATAGAATATATTAATTTCTTACTCGAGCGAGTTGTTATCAAATTCGGTTGACTACTAATAAATTAATATTTAATTATATTAGTCTCTTGAAATAAATTTTAAATATACATTAAAATAATTCACAAGCCAAATACAACACTTTAGGTTAGGGCATGAAACCAGACGGTATTTTACAGAACTTCACTTGCAAATAAAATGATGTCCTTATTTATTTCCTAGAAGGAAAATAAGTACTCTACTCACTAAATTGGCTAACAAAGATGAACTCTTTCATTGTTGTAATCTTTTTAATAATTTTTTGTTTTATCACATAAAAATATTAGTTAATTTGAACATAATTTTTTTTGATGCTTAAGGGAAAAAATAATATTTTAGAAAACAAAAAAAATATTCCAAAAAGTATATATATTAAAGCAAACATCATATAATTTTTTTTTAAAAGTAAATTAAACCAATATATTGAAAAATCCTATTAATATGTTGTGACATTTTAAAATCTAACAAATTATACTCCTCAACGACTTATACACAAAAATATAAGACTTAGTATTTTTTTAACACATAAATAAGTATTTGCATCTATAATAAATAACTTAATAATAAATAATAAATTTTTCCAAATTCACATACCAATTTAATAGCTATAAATTATGTTTATCTTTAAAAAAAAAATACAACATTTATATGTAAAAAAATTAACCCCAATTGCATATTTTAGAACTTATTTAACAATATATATAAGACAAATATATAAATTTTTTATTAAAAATATATTTTAAATAATTTATATTTAGTTTGAGCAACGATAAGCGTTTGAGCCAGTGACATATTTTGGCATGGGCAATCCTTTTATATTAATAAATAATATTTTTTTTCGTATGAGAGTCATGTTTAACTTTTTAAATAAATAATAAAATGTCTTTATGACATGTTTAAAATTTTTATTTCGAAACCAAACATGTCGTATCAAAGTAAGTCAACAATTTGCTTTTGAATATTATAGTAGTAATATATATATAATTGTTTATGAAAATTAAAAATTAATATATAAATTAACTAAAATCAATAAGTATACTTAAAATTTTGTTTTTTTAAATAAAAAAATGTAATTGTAAAGTTAATTATGTTATAAATAACAATATCAAATTTATTATGAAGATTTTGTTTTGCAAGTGACTTTAAAACTCAAAATTCTTATGTATTTTTAAACGTGGAAATGTATGTATATTTTGTTACAGTATTTTTCTTAACAAAAATGAGTAATAATTAAAACGCACAAATTCATAGTCCAGCCGTTACCAACCCCTAATAATTCGACGGTGTCGGCGATCCCACACAATTGGCTTTCCCTTTCTCATTTTTTTTTTTATATGAGAAGACAAACAAACAAACAAACAGCCTTTCCTCTCTTTCCTCGTTTCTCTGCATTCTCGCTGATCCGCCGAGACTGCATAACCCGGATCCGCCACGATCCATCCGGACAAATCCGAACAATGGCAGCATCATCACGACGCCTCCGAGACTTGCAGTCCCGACAGGGAAACAAGACCTGCGTTGACTGCTCCCAAAAAAACCCTCAATGGGCATCCGTATCGTACGGCGTCTTCATGTGCTTAGAGTGCTCCGGAAAGCACCGGGGCCTCGGGGTCCACATCTCCTTCGTCCGATCCGTCACCATGGATTCCTGGTCCGAGATCCAGCTCAGAAAAATGGAATCTGGCGGCAACGAACAACTCAATCAATTCCTGTCCCAATACGGCGTCGCGAAAGAAACCGACATCGTTACCAAATACAACACCAATGCCGCTTCTATTTATCGCGATCGTATCCAAGCCTTAGCAGAGGGTCGCCCCTGGCGGGACCCACCCGTCGTCAAAGAAACTATTACAACTAATAATAATAACAAGAAGCCGCTTTTAAGTGGCGGTGGCAGGAATGGTACTTCGGGGGGAAATGGAGGGTGGGATGATTGGGATAGTTTTGATGACGGAGGGAACAGATCGGGGTCGGATTTGAGGCGGAATCAATCGGTGGGTGATTTTAGGAGTGGCGGTGGTGGATGTCTTCCGGCGAGGTCTAAATCGACGCAGGATATTTATTCAAGGGCGCAATTGGAGGATTCGGCAGCCAGAAAGGAGGATTTTTTTGCGAGGAGGATGGCTGAAAACAATTCAAAGCCAGAGGGATTGCCACCCTCTCAGGGAGGGAAGTATGTGGGGTTTGGATCGGCTCCATCACCGAAGCCAAAGAATAATTCGCAAGGGGATGTGCTTTCTGCTGTTAGTCAGGTAAAATTTAGTGGTTTTACATTGTTTTAGACTTTAGGTGTTGTTTATCTGAAATGTTGATGGTTTATATGTCTGCATATATATGATGAAATGTTGATGGTTTATATATCTGCATATATATGATGTAGGGATTTGGTCGGTTATCTATGGTTGCTGCGTCTGCTGCTCAATCAGCTGCCACTGTGGTGCAAGCTGGCAGCAAGGATCTGACTTCTAAGGTATAACTGTGGAAGGTCGATGCTTATGTTTATTTTTGTTGAGCTGTATCATGGTTGTGACTTATGAAATGCTCTCTGCTTCAATTAGTTTATGATGTAACGGTAGGTAACTAGGATCAATCTGAATATCAAGTATAGAAAAATAAACTGTGGCTCTGATGTGTCTTATATCTTTATACTCAAATATAAGGTTGTTCAGATGACAGTGGATGTACGGAACCAGACGGAGGGTGTGTCGGATATCTACTGGCTAATTGGATGAGGCCCTAGTGAGATGTGGACTTGTTAAGTCCTTATAAGTAATTGTCCCTAAAAAAAAGAAAAATAAGTTCACATAAGAAGGGTTTCATATCAAGATCTTTCTTTATCCCCATCCCTTTGTTTAAGCATTTGTTGAGTAATTATAATCATGGATGCCAAAAACCTAACACGGGCACAAACATTTTCAAAACATGGATATTGTTATGTCAATAAGTTGGGAGAGATATGTTAAGTCACCAACTTGTCTAATAGCTTAAGTTGTTAGCAAGAGGCTCAAACAATGTATTTATATGGCACATAACACTCCCCCCTAACTTGCAACTTGCAAGTGGAGTGGAGACAAACCAATTGCATTTTTGTACAATTAGTAAAGGGCAACACGCAGCCAGGGTTTGAACCCAAGACCTTGCACACCCAGAGCTTAGCTATCATGTCAACTTGTCAACTCGTCCAATGGCTTGAGCTGTTAGAGAGTGAGCCCAACAATGTATTATATGGCCCATAACAATACTTCTTAGACCTTCTTAATCTCTGATGAGGATGAAGAGATTAGAGTTTTGGGAAAGAATTAGAGAAGAGAGGAACGAGAGAGAGAGAGAGGAAGAGATAACACGATAAATTGCTCATGCAAATATTTCTCAACAATAGTTTACTGCCTGCTAACGAGGGATTACAATTATTATATAGAAAACTCTAAACTTGGGAAATAAGCTAAACTATAATAAATATGGAAACTAATAATAAGAATAATTCTAAATTACTTAATTAAATATAAATACTAAAATTCTATTGCTGGACGACCCCTTTAATTGGCCTTAATAGTTCCATGGGCTTGTCCTGCATCAATCTCTTTTTGTATATAACGATTATTATCATGTCACGGACTAGATCAGATAAAGTGGGAGTCAGAGTGAGTACCGATGGGAAAGCAATAGTGCAAAAACTTCCGAATTTAAAATTTCTTTGGGGTATCTATTCGTCATATATATATATATATATATATAAAGTAAAATATTTAAAAATTCAGTTTATCTTATCACTAGTTTATTAAGTCCAATAATATTGTAATGGTGTTAAATGACCATAGTTTACATTTCATGGTGATGAGATGTAAAATCTGGAAAGAATAATGTAAACTAGTTGTGGTTTTCATAACTTATTGATAAAATATCCGATAGATCTAGGTAGTGTCTAGATCTTTGTCCACAATCCACATGGAAAAGACCACCCTTAAAGGAGGTAGGAGACTTTTCGCACAAGATAACCTGCCAAGGGGAGTTGTTACTCTTCTATCACCTCTTCATGTAGCTGTCTTGATTGGTGGCCTTATACAAAATAACCATTAAAGAATCAATAATGTTTTTATACTTTGTTTTACATTATATAAATAAAGAGTTTGAAGTTGACTGGTTCAAGTCCCCATACTTGAAGCCAGACTAACGCATAAAAAGAAAAATTGTTACTTGTTGACTCTTAATAGGAAACAAGAGGTCTGATATCAGTTTCTTGAATTTTTTAAGCAATTAACTTGTTAAATTCCTTCTTGATTGAATTCCTGTTGAAGTTGCCATCACTCCACAGTAGTCTCTTGATTCCCGAAAAGGAACTTTGGTGGTTAATTTAATCTTTAGAAGTCTGGTAACCTCATATCACAGGTGAGAGATGGAGGCTATGATTACAAGGTGAATGAAACTGTCAATGTTGTCACTGCAAAAACAAGCGAGATTGGACAAAAGACATGGGGGATCATGAAAGGCGTCATGGCATTGGCTTCTCAGAAGGTTGAAGAGTACACCAAAGAAGGTAGTGGTAGTGGTAGTGATAACGGCTGGAAGAATGATGGCTGGCAAAGAAATGAAACGCAAGGAAATGGGTATTATCAGGAATTTGGACGCGATTCCAAAGGATGGAATTCTACTGGTGGAGCGCATACCTCGTCTGGTGGAAATGCTAATTCTGTCATCTCAGGCTCCTGGGATGATTGGGATAATAGAGACAATCGGAAGGAAGCATCTACCAAAGGCACAGTAACGCATAACGATAGCTGGGCTGGTTGGGACGATGGAGATGATAGTTTCTACCAAAGTGCATCTCATAGCAACAACGTTGTGGGTCACACTGAGAAATCGGATACAAACTGGACCGGTGGAGGTTTTCTTTAAGGTTAGTATTATATCCCCAACAATTTCTTACAATTTTTTCCCCACCTATACTTGTATCTTCCGTATTGGTTGGGAAGGGCTTGCGTGTTTGAAAATAGTTTGTAAGTGTACAATGGTCAACAAAGTGGGGGCTAATTGTCCAACTAAAGAGAACGGCCTTTTGTGGTCGCAAGGAACATAGTTTGTGGGTTTAAACTAGATCAGCTTTGGATTTTGTAATTCTGGTAGATTTATTATTTTTCATTGTATTTCTGAACGATTTTACTTTGATATCTCTGCAATCATAAACTGTTTGTAAGTCCAATTTTTGTTGTGTTTTAAGAAAAGGTTATCAGTTCCAATAGGTAGTACTTAGAGCTGGCAATTTTTTTAAAATTATCCATTAACATTAACCTACCCAAACCATTTTATGGGTTGAATAACCACTTAAAAATAATGGGTTGAATAATGTATGGATAACTAAAAATTATGGGTTATAAGTGAGTGCCCAGTGGTTCAAATGGGTAAATTCTAAAATTTCTGTTAGTCGAGAAAAATATTCCAGCTAAAAGCAAACATTCTTTGTCAACACTCTTCCTCACACGCCCCGCCGCTTCGTCCCCTGAGCCACCGCTGCCTCCTCTTCCGTCTCCCATCTCCGCCTTGGTCTCACCGACTCGACGTCAAATGTGCAACGTCAAGCATGAACTTATTAACAACCAACATCAGATCTGAACAACACAAATCCATCCGACTCCCACCATCAATCCTAACTTGTTAGCAAACTGGTGAAAAATCTGTTAAAGTTATATTCAAATTTGATCAATCACAAATCTAATAACAAAAAGAGACAGAAAGGGAGGTTTAGTGGTGGTGGTGGGAAAACAGGGCGGAGCCGCGATGAGATTTGAGAGTAGGTGGAGTCGCCGTGAGATTTGAGAGGAAGAGATGGAAGGAGAAGATTGATCTTATATATATACTATTTATGTTCACAAAATAATGAATCAATATATTATTTTTATTGA